>JANSTX010029643.1:0-14431 GCA_027564355.1 Penthetria funebris | reverse complement strand
ATCATATTGTATGATTTATTAGTATTATTATTTGTTAAATTTTATTTTTAAATTTTAATAATTAAATTTTTGAATAGTTAAGTTGGAATCAATTATTGCACGATGCATAAAACCGTCTATGCCTTTCAGTAACCAAATTGCAACTAGGTGAAAATAAAAGGCTATAAAATCTATGACACAATCCGCATCCAGATTATAAATGTAAAGCTGTAGTGATAAAATTAAAACATCAAACATTTCGAAAACTCAAAATATGCAACTATGGCGATACATCAACAGTTATGAGAGTCCTAAAAAAAAAAGGATATATTTCTGTTGCGGCGATATATTGTTCACCAAAATATAAAATGAAATGCGATGAATATTTAGATTTTCTAGGGACATTGGGAAATCATTTTATACTCGGAGGAGACTTCAATGTCAAACGCACCTTCGTCAAGAATTACGAGAACAGAAGGTAAAGAACTATATAAGGTGGCATCAAATTTAAAATGTGAATTCCATTCAACTGGAAAACCAATTTATTGGCCAACTGATACAGACAAAATTCCGGATTTGCTAGACGTCTTCATATTGAAGGGGATATCATCCTACTACATAGACATTGAGGATTACTTTGATTTATCATCGGATCACTCACTGATAATTTCAACGCTAAGTGAAACTATCATTAAAAAAACAACGATTGGAATGGATACAGATTTGAATTAGTACAAAATAGTGAATAAAAAATAAAAGCAAGACGAAAATGGTAACGTGCTAGATCTATTAAAATTATAAATATAATGAATAGACTCAGCCAAAAGATGAAATGAACTATTCAAGAACTAAAAAAAGTGACTATAGATAATGGGGTACTAATATTTGAAAATTGTTGTCGTTTTTATAATTGAAACATATAAATAATAGTTAAAGAAGTAATTTTTTCCACTAGGCTATATCTGCAAAATATTTAATAATAGTAGAAAAATGTATTTAAAACTAACACGAAGATTTAAATACTGCCAGAAATATTCACGAAGTAAAAGGGATATTTTTGTTTGAATATGAAAATACTTAAGTTCTTGTAACACTAAAATATAAATATATGTAAGTTTTCTAGGTTTATTTTGTTCTCGATAGTTTTGATTGACATAATTTGTAATATAGGACATTTTCGATGCAACGTTTCCAAGTATGAAAATTCAGTACGGGAGATTTTTTTACATTTACACAATTATTTTGTTAATGTGTTTAGTACTGTGTATTTGCACCTCATCATTTACGGAACGTACTTGAAGATCGTTACGTATATTTATCTTTATCTGCTGATATGTTTGCGCCATGTAAGTCTTCTGTCGATGTGCATACCAAGATATTTAACCGATTCTACTTGCGGCAATGTCGTGTTGTTTAATGTTACCCTTGGGCATGCTTCTCTTCGGGTAGTAAAGATTATATGCACCGATTTATCTACATTCGCCTTTATACGCCATGTTTGTAACCATTTTCGTATATCATTTAAGTGAGTTTGCAACTTTGGTGATGGCAGTGTTGACGATACACTAGATGACAGTATTGCAGTGTCATCCGCAAATGTGGCTACCATTATATTACCATGTGTTGGTAGGTCTGACGTATACAGTAAATAGAGTGTTGGTCCAATTACACTACTTTATGGTACTCCCGATTTGATGTCCAAGATCTGCGAGCATTCCTCGCGATGCTTGACCATAAATTTTCTATTATCAAGGTACGATTTTAATATTTGACAGAAGTGGTGAGGTAGTTGTTGTTTCAGTTTATATAGCAAGCCTTCGTGCCAAACCTTGTCGAATGCCCTAGTGATATGCAAAAAGGCCGCAGAATAGTACCTTTAGTTTTCTAAGTCACTGTTGATTTTGTTGACCACACGATGAATCTGTTCGATTGTTGAGTGTTGTTGTCTAAATCCAAACTGATGATTTGGGATTAGTATTTTTCTGTACTTACTGATTTTAATCTTTTCAGAAGCAATTTTTGAAACACCTTTAAAATAATCGGTAACAGGCTTATTGGTCTGTATAATTGTACCAAACCAGGTTCTTTACCCGACTTTGGCAACATGATTATTTGTGCCAACTTTCACTGGTCAAGAAAATGATTTGTTCTTAATATGGCATTGAAAATGTATGTAATAAATTTCATACCTTTTTCCGATAGTTCTAGGAGTATTCTTCCATTAATTCTATCGTATCCTGGCGTTTTCTTAGGATTGATTTCTATGAAGATTGCATGACTAATTTCGGAAGTTTTGAAGTTTTGGTAGATCCATTTGAAGTGGCGTTTGTATGAAGTTAATTATTTCGTTATTGTCTTCAACCGAAATTTCTTGAGGATGTGGCGTAAATGTATTTCGGAGATATTCAGCAAATATTAATGCCTTTTCTGCATCAGTCTTTGCCCATTTATCATTCGGCATCTTTATAGGTGAAATATGTTGTTGTGGTCGTTTCAAGTTCCTCCATAACGAATAGTCTGTTTCCTGTGTATTCATTAAGTTTTGCAAATAATCTTGTATCGCTTCCTTTTTTATGTTAATCAGCACTGTTTTGATATCTGTAACTGCCTTACATAGTTTGGCTTTATCTATCGGATACCTGGTTTGTTGCCACCGCCCTCACAGCTTTCTTTTTTCTTCAATCTAGATTTGCACTATTGTTGAACAGTCATTATGTCGAAGGTACTGGTTAAGAATCGGAGTTGCCTCCCTTGCTCTCAAGTTAATTGCTGCGTTTAATAATTCAATTGCACTGGTTATATCATTCCTATTTTTTAATGATACATTTAGTGTGATATTTTCATCAATTACTGATCTGAATTTTGTCGAGTTAGTTTTTTTGTTATTTAATCCCTGTCTGATGGATCTGTTTATTGATGTTGTGGCACATGAGATTATCACTGGTGAGTGATCCGATGATAGATCATAGCATGATTCTGCGGTCCAAAGTTTTTCAGATATAACTTTGGTGATACAGAAATCTATCAGATCCGGAATTTTTCTTCTGCCAATATGTTGATTGTCTGGTTGACTTGAAACCCAACCTGCAACTTTGCATAGTTAGCAAGAGTTGTCTGCCCTTGTGCATAATAATTCTTGATACCCAGTGTGTGTGCTTTGCGTTGTAGTCACCACCAGCCAGGAACCCATCACCAAGTGTTTTGTAGAATTCGACAAATTTTTTTTGGTTTAATATATCGTGTAGCCGTTTATTTTTATGTAACTTTTATTTGTAAAGTGAGTTTCCGATATGAGCATTACGTCTATTTTTTGTTGTATCAAAAATGTATTAACTTCTTGTGCATGGCCCGTCAAGCCATTGGCATTCCATAATGGAATCTTTAATAGTTGTAAAATTATGTCATTTTTGTGACGAGTGTAGTGAGTAGGTTGAGCATAGTGCTCATCTGCTCCAACAGGCCTTTCATCATTTGTTTTAAGTCAGCCATATCATTTGATTGCTGAAGAATTAGAGTTGGTTGTGGAATAGTAGTTTGTTGTGGTTGTTTTAGTTGCGGAAAATTATTTTCCCTGTAAATGTATGACCCCGCATTCTCCGGTTGTAGTAGGTTTCTATTCATATATTGTTTCCAAGGCGGAAAGTTTTGTATCGGCTCATCATTATTATTGACGTTTTTATCGTTGACTCATTTTGTGAAAATTCCCGTTTACGTAGTTCAGAGTATTTTCTTTTTTGAATTTCTTTGTAGTAACATTCTTTGTAATTTGCCGGGAGGTTTCTTGCACACAGGATACATTTTACGTTATTGGCCCTTATTTTTCTTGGACATTCTGCCGTTAGATGGTGCCCTGCGCATTTTACACATCTTGGGTTCCTGTGACATGAATTTTTATTGTGTTCATATCGTTGGCATTTACTGCATTGGGGAATATCAGCTTTATGTTTGGAGCTTCGACTTTTACCTTTGTGTGTAATAAACCTTTAACATTGTAGATCTCTTTATTGCTTTCATCAGTTTCTAGATCCACATAATGTAATGGCAGCGGTTTGCGGGTAATACGCTGTTGTATATTGTGTACATTAACTACTGTGTGCGGTCCAGTTTGGAGTGCATCTGTAATGTCTTGGATGTCAGTTGAAGGGTGTAGTAAACGTATTACTACCCTAAAATTGCTTTTCTCTTTTAATTTATAGGTATGATATTTCTGTCTAGTATATCTATTACCTTTCTATATGCTTCTGCATTCAGTGTTGAATCTTTACTTCATCGTTGTTGAGTGTCTTTAATATATAACTTTTTGGTATTGATTTTTTTAGTTTGTTCGTAAGATTATTAATATTTTTCACTTGCGCTACAAATATTGGTAGCGGCTTCTTGAGTTTTACCATCTTCTCGTTTTATCGTTTCTCGTTTTATTATCTTTGTTGTCTGTTAGTATATTCGCTTGGGGTACTCGGAGCAGTCGACAACCAGGTAGATACTTTAGTTTGTTTTGATTTACGCTTTGCCTCCGGACTCCCTTTTTCCTTTTGTTTGATCTGATATACCCATCGGTATTTTGAATGGTTGGTGTTATGTTTGAAGAGGCATTTTTTATTGCTCCGTCTTATGTTGTCTGCGCATAAACTTGTTGCGGTTGCGGTAGTTGATGTTGTATATGTTGGTATTGTAGTTGTTGTACAGGATGTGAATATTGAATTGGGTGCATATATTGTGAGATTTGCATAATTTTTTGTTGTTGTTGTTGTTGTTATTATTGTTCATATATTATTGGTTGCTGTTGCTCTAAGTGTTGTGGCTGTTGTTGGACATACGAATTTTGTTGTTGGGTGGAAGCATACATATTGGCTGATGTTGTCACCACATCTGTAAATGTAGTTCTGTTCTCTTTTCATTGGATTTTGCTCATTCCACGAACTTTGAGTTTATATCTTAATTTTTCCAGGTTACAAATCTTATCGACTTACTGCTCTCCAATCCGTGTAATTTGCAAAAAAATGGTAAATATGTTAATTCGTTGCAAAATTTAAAAATATTTCGTTTAATATTTTCATTTTCTTAATGACATAAATGAACAAGAACCATAATTAAATACATTTATTTGAAATTTTAATATAAAAGAATTGATTATATTTACATGAACCACACTTTAAACAATGTTCATATTACTTACATATAAATTAAAAGTTACCACCAATTTAGGAAAGGAATTTATTTTCGCAAACATAGGATTAATTTCACACCGCAACAACAACAGCCAATCAAATTAAAGCATAGTACGAATATTTTTTAATTTTTAAATTAATTAAATAATTAGATATTTTTCATGCATAGTTTGGTGGAAAAAAATAATATCATAAGCTTAATTCATTAAAATATTAAAGTTATATGTATACTTTTTTTTATGAGTGGCGTATTATCTAGAGGGACTATCAAACGAAAAAAGCACTGATTATTCCCTTTGGCGAGCTACTATATATTAAAAAGAACAAACGGTCATTCACCGCAGATCAAAAAAGATAATGATACATGGGCGGCTAGTGCTCTACAGAAAGGAGAATTATTTGCTGAGCATATGGTGAACACATTAAAATCATATGCACACCAAACAGCATAAGAATGTATACCAGTAATAAAAAATATGGACAAGACAAACAAGACAAAAAAATTAACAACACCGAACGCGGTCGCAGTGGAAATCAGAACAAACATCAATCTGAAAAAAACTCCAAGATACGATCAGATTTCTGGAATTATATTAAATGAATTACCTAGAAAGGGAATCATAATGTTGGCATATCTAATCAATGCAGCAATAAGATTAGAACATCATATCGTCCGATATCGTTGTTACCTACTGATTCAAAACTGTTTGAAAAAATAGTCAAATAGTCTTGAAGAGATTAAAAACAATTATTGAAGAATTGCTTGTGGTTATGGCGTAAAGTTTGTGGATGTACCAAAGCAATCAATATCAAAATGGTGCAAACATTCTAGAATAAAGAAACCGATGGTGGCAGAAGAGGTCCATACATTTGCTGATAAACACAAACAACGATTACAGAATCATCAAAATCAACTGATGCAGCTGTTAGAATACACTGGCTTCAGAAGATTAAAAAGAAATAAACCTAGTGATCTAACGCAATGAAATCGTAAAATAAAGTGTGAATTAAAAGAATATTTAACTTAGAATATTGAATATATTAATCTAAATTAAATTTAAGAGCTAAAAACAACAACTTGAACATTGAGTAGAATTATAAAATTTTTTAAGAATCATAATGGATGATTTTTTTATTACAAAGCGTAAAATCATTTGAAAATTAAAATGATAGGTAGTTGATAAGACTAGTTTCAATAATAAAAAAAATTAGTAAAATAACTACATACTCGTAAATTAATGTCAAACATATTCGCAAATACATAAAAACATATTAAAAACCGTTTGAACCCGTAATATTCTTACGTAAATTTGCAACTTGGAGTCATATTAAGTTTGACGTATGTTTGTATACGTCCATATTGAGTGCAGTGATTTTTCTTTAACTAATAATAAATATTGCGCATAAATGATTCGAAGACGAAACTACTACTGAAGGTTTGTTCGTCGATGACATGCCGTCTTGAAGTGTATAATATAGTAATATATAAGGTAGACGGGTCTCAATATTTAGAAAAATATTAAGTAAGAGATGGTGGTGCTGAATAGATATTAAATCATGCAAAATATGTTCGGAATGCAACCGACATACACATAATGATTATATAAGTGTACATTCTGAGTACCGTATTCTAAAAAAAATAATATAAACAAGAGAAACGTTTGGTTGCCAATTATTGGAGGCCCTGGAAATTGTTTAACGGATCACAACATAATATATAAGTATTCATTAAACAGAATTCCAAAATAGTTGATATCTCGTACCTAGAATTATCGCTTAAATTAGTGAATGTTATTATCACATAACTTATTTTAATCAGTAAGGAGTAAAAATTATACATGGGAATATGTCAAAGCAATCTCAAGTTATCGTGCACAATATACATGGGAGGTACTTCAAGGAGTAATCCGATAAAGCTTATACCACCACACAATCGTTCAATTATAATATTAGTTATATATGTAAAGTTTTAAGTTTGATGTATTATACTAACAATTTTAATCTAAAAGGAGTAAAAAGTTTGTATGGGAGGTACTTGAAAGAGTACTCTAATTTTAATCATCTTCGAACTTAGCAACACAAATTAGATAAAAATGACAAGTGCAAAATTTTATAGCGATAGCTCAAAGCATATTCTTATATTTTCTTTGATATTATACACCCAATTTTAATCTAGAAAAAGGAGTAAAAATTTGTATGGGAGGTACTTGAAGGAGTACTCCAATTTTCCTCCAACATAGGCTCAGAAATCAGATAAAAGTGACACATGTATAATTTCATGGCGATATGTCAATTCAATCTCAAGTTACCGTGCGCAATATGCATGGGAGGTACTCCAAGGAGTAATCCCATTAAGCTTATACTCCCATACATTCTTTCAATTATAATATCAGTTATATAAGTAAAATTTGAAGTGTGTGTGTATGATACAAACAATTTTAATCTAAAAAATAATAAAAGGAGTAAAAAGCTTGTATGGGAGGTACTTGAAGGAGTACTCTAATTTTCCTCATCTTGGAACTTAGCATCACAAATCAGATAAAAGTGACACGTGCAAAATTTCATGGCGATATCTCGAAACATTCTCAAGTTATCGTGCGCACGGACAGACGGACATGCAAAAATCAACTGTGTAATTATTTTCTTTCTGTGATGTTTATTTCTTGGCATTAAATGAACGGAACCAAATACAATAGACCCTTGAAACTTTGTTCTCAGGGCGTAAAAAGTGGTAGTCCACATGAAGTTTTTCGTAAGCTTAAATAGTGTATATTCAAGACATATTATTTATTGGATCGTCGTTATATGACTGTTAAAAGTGACGAATATCTTCATGTCACCAATCAATTAGTGTCTAAATATTAAAAGTCGATAATAAAATGTTATGAGAATTTATGGCGTTTGCCAGTTTTTGAGGCGATTTACACAATTATAAAGACGACGAAAATGGAATTGAATCAGCTGTACACTCACCAAAAATATCGTAATTGAAACTAAACGGTTGGTATCAATGATAAAATATGCAGTAAAGTTGGGGTGCTGGCCAGAAATCGTAACTTGGCAGTCATTTTGTGATGCCCCATACTCGCGTAAAAAGTAAAGGTTAGATGATAATGATAAATTATAAATATGGATAGATTGTCCATTATAATAACTTAATGTGATCATCAAATTTTAATAGCAAATTCATTTCTACTGCGAATGTTATCATTTCGGCCCGAAACATGTAAAATAGAATGAAAATATTCTACATTTTAATTATAAATGAAAATATTCGACATTTTAATTATAAAATGTCGAATGTCTTCATTCTATTTTACATGTTTCGGTCTGAAATAATAACATTCGCAGTCGAAATGAATTTACTATTAAATATTCTGAAATACATAATTTACTTTTAATTTTGTTGGGGTGAGTAAATTTCTAAAAATAAATGCAATAAGTGAAGTTAAATAATAAATTAACGATAAATACTACCTTTGAAATAAATTTTACTAATTTACCAAAATCTAAGTAAGTAAGATTTTCTATGCCGGTATGGTATATATGCCGAAATTCAGCTTCTTTTTGGTCCAGTAACAGAAGCTAGAATAACAAAAAAAATCCGAACCGTCGAAAGACTCTGTTTTTGCTTTAAAAATAGTAGAGAATTCATCGAACACACACTTCTTAATTAGCAAACGTATTCAAGACCTAAAGTAATTGATGAAATTGAAATGCCTATATGATTGTTGGAGAATATTGTAGAAAGATTTGTGGTGGAATAAATTGCACTAGAATAACAAAGAATATTAGCAGACTTTCTAAAAGCTTATTTATTGCTTAAAACTAGTAGATAAATAATCGAAAATATAGTTCTTTATTACTGTTCATTAAGAAAACTGGTTTTATGTAAATAGTTCAAGTGGCAAAGTAATGTATGGGATATTATTCTTAATAATAATAATACTTACCAGACTGGATTCATCCGGCGATGCTAAACTAAGTAACAGGACACTTACATTTACGGTTAATGTTCCTGGAATAAAATCGTTAATTATATTAATGAAATTAAGTCTATTAGTAGAAGTTTTTGTGCAATGAGTTGTGTGCGAATAAATGAATTATAAATACTTAGGAGTTGAAATCGTATTAACTCAACTTGTTTAATTTTATATTTTAGTTCTATTATCACTCTCGCTGCGTTATAGATTTTAATATAAAATTGTGTCTTGAGAATACGGTTTTCAGAGTATACCAAATAAAAAACAAATTAAATTGGCATACACGTAATTTTTTTTGTTAAACTAATATTAAAATAGCAATAGTTTTATAAGCAGACTCTCAGCTGAAAAAAAGCAAACTTTAAACATATATATAATATGGTTAATTATTATTTGACTTGTTATTTAATAACTGTAGTTAATTAAATATCTGGAATTTACTCTCTATGTACCATGCCTTTGGAGTACCCGGTGCGACTCAAATCTTAATTTGATTACAAAAGTCTTAGTCCAACTTATTTCGCATTTGTATACGTCGCAAATCACATATGTTAAAATTTTATTTTTTGCGAGATTGAGCCAATCCGTAGACAGGTCAGCCCATTCTAACATATACTAATCACATCTATGAATAACATTTTTCTTGATTTTGACAACTTAATTCCATAATATATGATTTCCATTGTCAAAGTCCTAATACATATTCCACTAACTTTCTATCTGACGAATTATATTATATACATTTTGCCAAACATCTTAACAACAAACCAGATAACTAGAGATGTGTATGCACTACTCTGCTGAAAAATTCAAATATAAAACCGGATAAATATAATTGATTTCAAATTTTCCCGTTGGTAAATTTCAATTATTGTTATTTGAGTTCACATTTGTTGTTACAATAGCAAATTAACATCAAAATAACGTCCTATGCGCCCTTGGGGGTAAAGATTAAGATATTCACGAATATAATACTATAAAGTTAATTCTCTTAATCTTAAACAACTTATTGTGAGATTGGAACAAAAATAGTACGATGTCTTTGATGCCTTAATAATTTTATATGACGAGCAATTGCAATTAAATGAAAATGTATTTTACAATTACGTACTTTAAGGCAGAAGATGGAAGAAGAGCACAGTGAAATTTACGTAACTTTTTTTTTAAAAAAATACAGTTTAACCAGACACGCAAAATGAAGCCTAGTAGATTTTGCACAGCCCATATCATATTAAGAATTAATGTAGAACATTAAAATAAATTGCAAACTAAACTGGTGTATGGTGTGGACAATACTGCAAAGTATTCTACTTAATTGGAACTAAACAAACAAAAAAAAATACTTACCATCTACAGGAGGCAAAAGTCTTTTATCATAACGTGAATTTTTTAGAAGTTGGTCTAAAATTTCTTTATCGGATTTACCCTCAGCAAAACTGAAATAATAATATAAAATTTGAATTTGAATGCCATATAATATTATTGCAATCTCTAAAATCTATTATCCTATCAAATGGGTATCCGCTATTTAATTGGTACGAAATTATGTACCTTATCTATAACTATGAAACTTCAAATTAATTATACGTAAAGACACATTACAAAAATGGTTCTTTATTTGAAAAATATTAGTAAACTACGATCTTATATAACTAATTGCTTATCATATGACAAAATATGAAAATAAATCCAAAAATATGTAAATTGCTAATTCCAGTAGGAGTTATAAAACTTAATGTCTCAAAACCAGATGAATTTCTATAGAATCTATGTTTTATGTTTTATTGAATTCTAGACTTCCAAATGTCTGTGAAAAGAGCACTAATAGCACAACGATTACAATCGTAGCATATAATATACAAACGCGAAATAGTACTTAGTTTCGACACTTTATCACGTTCACGACACACAACATAATAAAGAGAATCACTATTATGTTATGCAAGTAAGTTTATAATATTGGTAGTATATGAACCGCAAAAAAATCAATTTCGAATTTAATATCAATTCATTAGGTCCGAAGTTCTACTACAGGTTTTACAATTCTGAAATTTAATTATTTATGATTGTGATAAATGGATCTGTTCAAGGAAAATGTCAATCGGATCCACATAATATTACGGCGGGAGTAATACAGGGCGCGGTCTTTGCGACAATCTAGTACACGATCTACATAGCCGACTTGCCATCTTCTTCTTCCGTGCAAATGGTGGTACACCCTGATACATAAATCTGGTTTGGTATATAACATTGAACAAAACCAACTCTATAAATTTTACGGTTCCTATGAATCCTACACCAACGTAATTATAATATGCCTACGTGATCTAAAATCACCACTAAATGGGTTGGTTGTGCATAATCCGACTCCTATCGAGCCCACGTGAACCTTAACTACCACGAATTTAATCTACATTAAAAGCATCTCTCAGTCTATTCCTCGATACTCCTTCCTCTAGACTACACTTGAACTTACATGCGTTATATTTTACCCTCGCGTAGAGACAAGCATCACAATCGATAATCTAAACGGATCCATTTAATGGAATTTGTTTTTCTTAACATCAAAGGTGCTGTCACTTATGCTCGACCTTGTTCCAGTCTTCGAGCTCATAGTGAGGCGCATTTCCTGTTTAACCACCCTATTCCCATACTCTTTGCCAACCCCTCAATGTCACGCACATGTCAATTAGAAACTAATTATTGTTCACAAAATGTAACTTTTGTATAATAAAGGGTTTATGAATGAATGAATGAAACTGTTCTTTAGCGACATTTTTTAACAACATGTAATTGACAAACTAACCAGCGTATGTAAATCTTTGCGCTTGTCAGATGAATTTTACTGTTTTTTTTATAACATTCAACAATGCTTTGATATGGTTGATTACTAATTGATCACTAATTTTGTATTTGAAGTTCTTTGAATGATTGACATTTATATGATTGAGATCCGTTTCCGGCAATATAATGTAAGTTTGTCAACAAGCTAATATATTATTTCTACCTTTCGATATGCATTCTTCTATGTAGAAGCAAATCTCGGTTCCTCTTAGTGAAGGTATCATAAAAGTCTGAGGATCACGATTGAACTTTCTTACTTCATTTGTCTTCACTATTGTTATACCTATCTTCAGTTTTAGATTTTTATTATAGAAAAGCTCGCAATTTTTTTTTTTTATATTTGAGGATACTTATTCACGTAGGCTACTGACCTTTTTATATTCATTTTTGATTAATGTACTCAGAATGTGCACAGTATATTTATGGAATTCGATTTGACTTAAACAGTAATGCAGTTCGTAATATGGTTAAAAGTGATCAATGTAACTTAAGCTGGGAAAAGTCAAAAAAATCTTGAGTGAATTATCAAAGAAAATGTTTTAAAAGTGCAAACATGCGAATGAATTCCTCGGTTAACATGAATAATTTACGTGGTTAGCGCTTTTAAACGCTGAAAGTATAGTAAGTTTTAAACCATAAAATCTCATATTTTGGCGATACACACGCCGAAATGGAGTGCTTTGATAATAGATTTTAGCTAATTGGAAAATGTATTAAATTTTAAAAGCAAATACTTTTAAAAACAGTAAGGATATTTGTTTTAAAAATTAAAAAGATTCTTAAATATTTTTCAAAAAAACTTTTAGAGTGACCCTTGTATATAGCTAGATTAAAACTTCGTTATATGGCGATTGTTAGCAATTTCAAAACAATTCGAAATAATTAAAAGTATCAGTAATAAGCATTCAACTAGACGTATCGATTGCATTGAAACAAAATAATTTTAATGACTTCATATCAAACTAATGTAATTTAATTTGTTGATTTCAAGAAAATTTTATTAAATGAAATGTACTCACTTTTAATACCCATCATTTTGTAGCCCGAGTATTGAAATTTAAATTAGTCTATTAGATTAAAAAACTTTTATTTAGCAAGACGAATGGACTGTATAATTGGAGTGTTTAATTTTTACAATGAGTCGTTCATATAGTTTAAGATTTACAATAATCAATCATACTTTGCGTACTAATTAGCAAAAGTGTTATCATTTTTAAGTTTTATTACGCAATCTAATCCACCTGGTTGTAACCTAGTAGTTGCTAATTATTAACTACAGATTTAATAACATGGTCAACTTTTTTCCATTAATACCAGATACATTCGATATATCTAAATCATTTGACCATGTCTGGCCTGACATCTAACCCTTTAATTTCTCATAAATTTGAAATCATACAGTCTCCAAATCTTCTAATTGATCGATCAATTCTTGTGCTTTTCAATAGAAACTATTTCCGATAGATATCTACCCATTGTGTATAGGTGTGCATCGGAGTCAGTTTTTGATACTTTTATTGACGAATCGCTACTCCTCGGCTCCATTAAGAAAAAAATTTGAGGAAAGACATTGGCAAACTATTGAACCCTTTACATACTATTTCCAAGATAAGCTAATACTATCCAATGTATTTTACTTTTTTTACTGCATCGTCCGTATGGGTGATTCGGCAAATTACGTAAAACAACAAAATCAACTAACTGATGCTGAGTCAAGGATGTGTCTTAACTGTAATAATAGAGGTAACACTATAGCAAATTATAATAAACCCATTAGAGAAAAAGACTTATGCTAGTAGAAAAGACTACATAAAAACTCTAATTTATGTCACTTAAACATGGAAAAAATTATTTTAAACAAGAGAAACGTATAATTGGTTGCCAATTATTGAACGCCCTGGAAATTGTTTAACGGATCACAACATAATATATAAATATTCATTAAAGAGAATTGCAAAAAAAATTAGTAAATAAGTGAATACTACTATCATCTAACCTATTTTAATCAGAAAGGAGTAAAAATTATACATGGGAGGTATGCTAGGAAATTATCTGATAGAGTTAACATTTTCATATATTTTTAATTATAATAACGATTATTCCTTCAAGAGGATACACGAATGATCTCAAATACAATAGTCCCTTGAAACTTTGTTACCTGTCTAAAATTACAGGTACACAAATTAGATAAAAGTGACATGTGTAAAATTTTATAGCTATAGCTCAAAGCATGCTCTTATATTGTCTTTGATATTATGCAGCCAATATTAATCTAAAAGGAGTAAAAAGCTTGTATGGAAGGTACTTGAATGACTACTCCAATTTTCCTCATCTTCGAACTTAGGCTCAGAAATCAGATAAAAGTGACACATGTATAATGTCATGGCGATATGTCAATGCAATCTCAAGTTATCGTGCGCAATATACATGGGAGGTACTCCAAAGAGTAATCCGATT
>JANSTX010029621.1:0-14432 GCA_027564355.1 Penthetria funebris | reverse complement strand
AAGTACGAGTAATAGAAAATTGAGGAAAATATAGAATACTAGTACATAGAGTTAGTAGTTACATTGAAGGCATGGTAGTTTTCCACAGTAGAAAATGTAGTAGCGCAAAGGGGGTAGCGAAAAGGGAAAATTTTCCATATTAATTTACGAGTATATTATATAAGTATGTAACTGGAAGTAAATATCGAACATATGAGGATATGAGTGAAATGAAACTAAACAAAAAAAAATATACAGGAAAGCGACTTAATTTTTCAAATTGCTAAAGAAAATTGTATCTCCCAATTACGTTCTATGAACGAATTGTACAGAAAAACAGTTTGTAATTTGTTTTTCGTTGCATTTTCATTTTAATCCTTTAATCGAAATAAATATTATTACGTTGTTTGCATTAAGATACAAAACAATAGCTTCATAAAAATGTGCTTTATTGTCCAATAACTAATCATAGGCAAATCATAAAGATGTGTATTCCAATACAAATATACAAAAATACTACCAATTTCAGATTCCATAGATGATGCCATGTATTTGATGTCGTATCTAAAAATCAGATCACTTGTAATTAAACTGGATCGTTGTTATATTACAGATAATTCTCATATTAATGGCAATGGTTACGCTAATCGCACTGTTTCATAGCATAAATTCTTAAAAATAGTGCAATAAATATATGTCGATAGTCAATTCATATGAAAGTGTGAAAAACAAGTTACTGTCTATAAAATCAGGAACTTGAAAAAAAAAAATTAAGTAAAACTATTAAATTTAGATCGTATTCAATTCTAACTTTACACCACAAATGAAGAGAATGAGAATTACTACTCAATAAGTGATGTAAATAGGATAGCACTTTAAAATGATTCTATTATAAATGTCTTGTAGATTTTCACTTTTGGAAATAGACTATAGCAATAGTGGTTCAATATTTAAAAAAACCTACCCGAGAAACTTAACACATATTGAATAATATTTAAAGGCAAATCAAAGACATCTTTCACATTTGAATACTGCTCACTATCTCAATTATTTTATTCAATTATCATAAATATCAAAATTCCTATTCAAAACATATGACGGAATATAATTGAGCACCAATCAATTGCAAGTATTTTTGAAAAACAAACATGAACGGTTTGAATACATAGACCATGGAAAAGTATCATATCATATCGGCACATCCAAGAATATGTGCCACTTGAGTAATTGTAACGATGAAATAATACAGCAGTTTGACTAGTAGCATATAGTTCACAGGTTGACCTTAATATCGGTTCGATATGCCAATGATCTGTAATCTAACCAAAATTCTTTCAACTGATTTGGACCAAGTTAGTACACTTGTTTTATGCAGTTTCAACTACTGCTACTATAGTAGAATGCTTTTGTTTGATATCTACTTAATCTTCGTCATGACATAGATATATTATATATAATTTCGTAATATCATTATTATAGCTCCAGGTGCTAAACACTCTTAATATCGAAATTTCCAGCGGAAATGCCAGCTACTGAGCAACTTTGTAAAATTTACTTTTTGATTTTCATACGACGCGTGGCAATACTCACGGATATTATATCCACCATTATGTCAGTAGACCGACAAGGTTGGTATTTGCCATTGCTATGTTCGATGACGAATGTATGGTTACTCAACCAATCCACCTCCACACAGTGTCACTGGTAACTCGATCACGGTATATATCAGTAATATCGTGTGATCGAAGCTAAAAAGATAATGTCATGTTTGAGTTGTTGAAAATCAACTCCACAAGAAACTAGGTAGCTGGGGATTTATGCACCACTCTATTAAAATATTTCAATGTATAACTATAAGATATTTATGATTACTCCTATATTTTCCAGTTGCCAATTTTCAATTATAGTTGTTTTATTGATTTTAATTTTGATTTTTATTTTTAATTGATGTTTTACATGCATATTTGAATCGGCAAATTAATATCGTAATGCCGCACTGAAAGATTGAGTATTCTGTTGAAACACTTTCTGCCGCAATTGCGTTGATGTAAGGGCAAAAGAAACTGTGGAACACTTTCTGTGCATATGAGCTGCACTTTAGCAGCTATATACTACTGGTTGGGCCCTTACTATCAGGCTTATCAAAAATTGTGGAAGCGCAAACTGGAATTACCTATCAATTACTTACATTCTTTTTACCTGTGGTTTCCCGCGTGTGAGGAATCAAAACAGCACAAATTGACCACAACGATTGTCTGATATATTAGTTTTATGAATTAAATACGACTGGTAAATTTAAATAATATACCAATCGTATTTACAAGTTTAATTATTGCCAATTGAAAATACTTTAAATTATCATTTATCCAGGATACTGGATATGGTATAGAAGTCACTTATAGTTGCGTTTGCGATATAGAAACGTTATGTGCTATTGCTTGAATAAAATATGCTCACATTTCTTTGCATTTAAAGCAATTGAATACATTTATATTTCTTTGCTTAAGTTTTAATCTTCTTAAGAGCATTTCATATAGCTGAATATCAATACAAATATCTACAGATGTATTATTGAACATATGAAATTTTAATCATGGTACTTTAAGTACTCGTATCTTTCACTATTAGACTTTATCAATGTAATGCACAATGACTCAAATAGAATTTAATGTGGCATTAATATTTAAATTCTTATGTACTTGTTATAATATTTGAAGTATTTTTGAAATCAGTTTGAAACTTTCTTAAGAGTTATCTTATTGTATAAGGGTGCAATGTAATGAAATGAAGGAATAAAACTTCGCTGAAAAGAATGTATTTGATGGACTGGTATTAATAGTTATTTAACTCTGCTTTACATGTAAACTTGTCTACAGCAAAAAAAAAATTATTGGTGTAGCTGATATATGCCGATTCTAGCCTAAATTTGTCAAGGCAAAACAGGTTGTTGACTTGATAAAATCCAGTTGTTATTGACCAGGCATAAGCAAATTCAGGAAATTAATCCGGAATATGCAACTTTGAGCAAAAATGTGAATGTCTATAGATTGACAAATGTTATCCATTCAAAATTTAACGCATTATTGTGTATACCGATTCTGATATATTTCGTTTCTGTGTTTGACCGACTCCAATTCCACTTTTTTTCGATTGACAATTCTGTTCATCGCCTCTAGATCTGCCAGTCTTCACAAATTTCAGTTTAATATTGTATTTGGTCAGAAAGTTGGAAGAAGAATACTTGGATTTGTGACACGATGAGCGAAGTGGAGATCTACACATCGAAATAGTTTGACCCCATCTTATACCATACGATGAAAAATTTTAAATTGTGATGCATGATATAGAATGCGGATCATGTTCATCGGTTTAGACGGTATTTCATAACTTACCACCCAGGACTGAAACCTGCCTATTAATATTATGTACGTAGATTCTGTTCATTGAATTGTTGTTAATTACACTTTGATGTATATTCTGCTTAGTATTATTTAAAGTCCACGTATCAACACTAATTCATTCCTTCCTTTTATAACCAAGAAAGTTCTCACTGATTTGTCTCAATGTGCCAGCGAAAGTGTGCCAGTCTCGTCGATTGCTGTCATATACAAAACGATTTGCCATATCGATTGTGAACCTTTGCCGTACTTCCTTCTCTCGAAGTTTAGAAAGATTTATGCGTTTAGCAGTTCAAGGTTGTGTCTTTATGTCTACCGAAGTTTAGAAAGATTTATGCGTTTAGCAGTTCAAGATTGTGCCTTTATGTCTACCGTAAGTTATAATTTCATCTGTCCAATTATTCAATAATCATCAGTTAAAACGCCTGAATCTATATTTAATTAGAAACGTGCAACAGTGAAGTTTTTCCATAGCACCTCCGGTAAAATCCAAGTTTAGTTGTATATTCAGATTATGATTGCATTTTTTCGCAAAAAGTTCTCCATTAGTGTTCATATCATCTACGACTCCCAACGTATGTTGTCCGAGCCAAACTTTGCATTTTCGTCACCCATTTATATGACAATATCCGATCTGTTAATCGCAACAATGAAATGTGAAACTTGATTATAAAAAATCTGGTTGTCATTAAACGTTCTTAATTGGAATTATAACTGTTTGAATTAATGTTATTATCAAACTACGTTACCGGTGGCCATCGCAGGGAAGTATTACAAACAATTGGTCAGAAATTCAATTCACATTTATGTTTTTAATCCAGAACTCCTACTAAGATAGCATGTGGTTACATAATTTTATGATAGGTTGCTGAGTCACCAAATTGAGAAATGCTATCTCTGTTGTATTGTAACTACGAAAAATATCAATATCGATCCTAAAAATAAATTGAGACATTATTTTTGTATTTACATAAATTTTTATTGCCCCAATATATAATAGTCTATAATTTTGGTATGAAACCACTGAGCATAGGAAATCTCATTGTCTGGTTTTAAAAAATCATTTATTGTTTGCGACATAAAAAATTAAAATTTTCGACGTTATGGTTGAAAGCTTTTCATAAATACAAAGATATAATTACGAGTATACTTAATTTAATATTAGATGATGTACTCATGATAGACAATTTTTATAAGTACTTTATGACAATTTTTTTAATATGTACATTCAAATAATTGGAAACTATATGATGATAATCAATGATGAAAGCATTCTTTATGTACAACTGGGGATATTAAATTGATTAAGCGACATTATGTATAAACACTAATTTATTAAAATTTATACAATGATTATATTATGATGCAATTAGAAACATGACTAGTGAATAAAATATAATTGTATTGTAATAGAATATTGACATGGCCGGTCTCACTAAACTGATGGCAGTACGAAAAGTCACAGTTATTGCGGAATGCTATTGCACTTAGACCAAGCTGTTAAATATCAAAGTTGAATTTTGTCATTTTTCGTAATTGAAACATGATCTTTGTCAAGACAGTCTAGTGCTCAACAGCCCACAATATTGCAGCGTATGCAAGTACCCACTGAGAAAAATGGCGTTAAAATGGGCAACATAAATTTTGTTCATGTAATTCATTGGAAACACACAACAACAATTAAAATAAAACACAAATAAAAAGTGTAAAACATTCGAAAATCGTGTCTTGTGGCAAAAAATAGAGAGAGACCGAAAAGCAGAATCACCACTCTTAGCCCCCATAATAGTGACTATATACGTTCGCTAGGGGATATACCCAAGACAAACACCCTATTAGAATTTCTGGTGCAAATTCCTCGTTTACCCCTCAAAGGGAGGTATTTTTTTTTGGTAAACCTTCAGTAAAATCTCAATAGTTTTTAAATTTTTCGAGGTTTTTTTTTAATTTTTTCCTACCCTTAATGATTTGTTTTTTAAATACATTTTGATAGGGTTCCTATAGAGAGCTTATTTACACATATTCGGTATATTTTTTTTTCTCAATTCGTGTTATTGTTATTTTGCTGAAGGTCTAAGGAGTAAACGGGTCGTTTGCGCTAGAAATGGTAATAGGGTTTTGTCGTGGGGACATCTCTTATCAAACGTGGTGAATTCTGTATTTTTGTCAGTAAAGGTTTAATAGCAGTGGCGAAATTATCGATATAACCGAGGATAGTATTAAAGCATCTTAGGTAAATAATCATCATTTATTTAAATTGTAAAACAAAAATTATTTTGTTACTAGCAGGTAAATAGCGTCGACATTAATTAAATGGTTTTGATAACATAGTGTTAAAGCGCTAGTCAAGTATGACGGTAGATCTGAGATCGAATCCCATTATAGACAAGTAAATTTATCACTTTTTTATTTAACTTGGGTTGACAAATTCCTTTCCTAATGAATATGCAATGTTAAAAGAATATCATTTGTATACCATTTGGAATTGTAGGTTAATCTACTCCCTTCCGACACAACAGATGATAATATGTAAATGCATATTCTGAGTACCGTATTGAAAAATTAATATTAAAAGTTCAATAAATGTGTAACACTGTTAGTATGTGATCCAATTGATATAGTGCAACCTAATATTTAATATGGAAATAAAAATCCTGCTGGGATTTTTTGTTTTACTGGATAGTATGGCATTAGTTCTGTAGATACTACAATAATCAATTCAAATCTGTTCTTATACCAGGGCCTACAATATGACAAATACTTGCTTTTAAGAAGAAGATATTTTCCTGGACGTCTATTTCTTATATTAAACCAAATTTATAAACTGTTTATAAAGTGAGATATAGCGTTATTATTTTTTATAGCTACATAAGTCGTCGTTTTTTTTATCATCAAATAAATTATAAACATACAATCTACTTTAATTGACCAATAAAATTTAACTTATACATTGTAACATTAATCAAAAAGTATATAACAATTGAATAATAATACTACGTAATATATGTTTGGTATAGACGTAAAAGCTATGAGACAACATAACAAAAAACAACTTATGTAATCATATTTTAATGATTACAAAACATCAATATTAGTTTGCATATAAAATTAAATTAATGATTTAATATATTTATTAATTAGATAAACAAATCAACATTGAGATTAGTTATCTATATGTTTCGAATTTTGTTCGCACAAATTCACAATTGATGCCCCTTTATTTAGTCACCTACGACGTATAAAAATATCGTATACCAAACGCTGAACGCAAGGGTGGTCGTCGTTGCATAGCGGTGAAATGCTAAACTGGTATTACATGACAGTAGACCTGAGTTCGAATCTAATTGTAAACCCAATTTACTTAAGTAATGTGATTTAACTCAATTGAACAAATTCCTTATCCAATGAATGTGCTGCAGATAACATAATATCATTTGTCTGTCATTTGAAATATAAATAGGTCAATAGCCTACGTAAACAAGTGTGCTCAAATAAAAAAAAATAAATAGGTCTCTAAGATAAGACTGTTAATAGGTTATCCTTAATTCCTATAAAAAAAAATCATCGAAAAGAACAGTGAAAATGCAGATGTATCTTTTAAGTTTCTAATGTAACTATAATAAATGCTGCAATACTATAGTTCTTCACAACAGCAGTCACCATGACTACTATTAAAATGTTGTGTTTTTTTTTTGCAGCAGTCCATATAGTTCATCGATTCCAGACGTTTCCCATATTTCATCTTCGTGAAATCATCGGATAGTATTTGTGCAGCCATTACAGAAATAATATTAATGATCGGTTTTAATTTATTCTACAATCTCTCTACAATCTATTCCTATAAATTGCGAAAGCCTAGTATCCCCTCCCCCCACGCCGACGAGGTCGATACTATACTTTTTGAATAGAGAATTTAAAACGAATACGAAAATACTAATTTAAAATTCTTGAGAAATGACTCTATTACCAGCCAGGTGGCTCCAAAGACAGGTGCTCCGAGAAGCATTCATAGTTTCCAAAGTATACGGGTATATTTTCATTGAAATTAAAACCTGCGATTAACTCGTAGTCGAATATGTTTTACATATCGCCAATGTTATGTTGAGTTCAGCAATTATCAAATTGGTAACGGTAATAGTCAAGGCTTCTGTTGCCGTTCTGGCTTTTTATTTAAACCAGAAAATAATAACCGGGTATATTTTTATTGAAAGTCTCCAATTACGACGTGGATGCTTTTTAACATCTTGCCCTTAACTATAAAAATATATTTTAATTTAAATTATGTGTCTATTTATAAAGTGCTGGAAGTTGATCGAAAATATATAACTTATAGTGTCAATTAGTTATTTTTCTAATAAATGCATTTTTCAAAACAAACAATTCATTAGAACCGTTAGTCTTACAATTTGGAAAAATATACACAATAATATAGTTTTAAAAACCAAAATTTAAAAAAATTAATCTTCCGGTATTTAAATTATAATAAATACTTGCCATCATACGATCACTTTGATTATGATTTATCATCGTTCACTTTACAAAATGTCGATAAAATAACGATAAAATAATGATAAATGAATGTGACAATGTAAATTTTTTATTAGTTTTCACGAGTAATTATGTTGAAAAATGACATTTATGAAAATAGTTTATTAAATAGTTATTGAACCGCCAATTTTGAACTATTATTTCATTGAAATTCTAACGAAAACAAACGACATCAGATTTTAGTTAAGATTCGCCATTATCTGATTGTTTTATGTCTATTATGTATGTACTTGTATAAGACAAATAATTTCCCAATAATTTTATGTATCAAATATTCACTTCAAAATTTATCTTCTGATAAACAACCATATTAACGTTATCAGGTAATTTACAAGAGATTCTTTGTTTATCAATATTATCAACGCAATCAATGGACGTCATCATATACCAAAAAACATTGTTTCGTGATAACGAAAGTAATTTAGTTCTTTAGATTATATACGAGTATAATATAAATTTTCACTACTTTCACCATATCTGGAATTATATAGTAGAGGCTGTTCGTATTTGAGGCTAAATATTATTATTATAAATATATCTGGGATCAATAAACAACAGGTGTGTGTGATACAATGTATATATAGCTATATATATATAGCTATATAGAAAAAGAAACAATGAAGAATATCCATCAAATACATTAAATTTCATATTAAGTTTCTATAAAGAAAGTTTCTTTACTGAGAAAAATATTATCGACATGTATGTCAAGTGGTTTCATCACCCAACCACTGTATGTACACATATTATTTACAAGTTTCCATAACTTTCGTTAGAAAAATATGACTAAATTTCATACCCATTTCATACCATAAACGTATATCCATATACTCGTAGAATGTTTATCTTATAAATTTTGGATGGCATATTATTAGAAACAAGGCACCTATAACATTTTAACCTTCCAACTTTTAATTCACTACATTAAGAGCATGTTGAAAACTTTAATGAAGAAATTCGTTTTCATTCTTTAAGAAAATTCCTCATTCATAACAGATTGGCCTCACATTTACACTTAATTACTTTCACAATAAAAGTTTTTTACATTGTGGCGAAAAATCGAAAAACATTTCATTGTGAACGATAATTAAAATTACTAATTACTTATGTACATAAGTTTATGATAAAGCTTTTTGTTAAGCTTTACGAAAATAAGCTTCAGAATTATCATAAAATATAACAAATAAAATTCAACTTGTATTATTCACAATGATAAAATTTAAATTTTTTTTCTCTAATTGCACATATGTGCATTGACAATACCGATAAAACATTCCTATTAACAAAATACCAGTCCTGAATGTCAAAATTACAATTGGACGTCAACGACTGACTACTGACATCCCTCAAGACACAAATCTGGACAGGAACGTATTCTTAATTTTATTATCGTCGTCTGTTACGCTGCCAAAATGCATCACATAGAAATATTACAGTGTGAATATAAATTCGATGATATGTTATGCAGATACGAACTGGTCGAAGTAACGAATTCTTATACGCCCCATATCCGACTATTTGTCGACACCATAGTGATCGCGAGATACATAATTAACAATTATAAAATATTCATATCTAATAGATACCATAATCTCAGTAAGCAACGAACTAGAAGATGCAATACAACTGGATCTTCGACATAAACAGACAAAATTAGAATGTATTGTAATCTTATCGAAGTTCGAAAATTAATATAAAATGCTATTAGTTTCGGATCTCGGCCTAGTTTTCTAGTTCTCGATTTTGAATCTGAACATAGATCCTCAAAAAAAAAAAAACGTATTTTGGACTCACTAATTGACATCAATTTAATTATGCAATAAATCATTTAAATAATCGAATACCATATTCTATTGCTAAATGTATGACACGAATGAAAATATTGATAAAGCTTTTGAAACACTTCAAGACGAATTCACCAGCATCCAAACCAAAATAATTTCGATCCTGAACATAAATAACAATCGGAATAAAGGAAATCAATATGATCTATAGATAATTTGAACGTAATAGTCTTAGCTAATTATCTATATAAAATATCAATAAATGTATTTGACACAATTTCAATACACGGTTGACAGGAGTATTCTGCCGACAAAGAGTACCCTGCCGACAAAGAGTACTCTGCCGACAAAGAGTACTCTGCCGACAAAGAGTACTCTGCCGACCAGTGCAGATATCTATGGTCATAGTGTGCGATAATAGTTTGGAAGACAGCACAACATGGATTGGGATCACTAAATTCAGAAAGCCCAGAACTATCAACAACAGTGAAACCAAACCCCCGGGTACGTCTATTGAAATCATATATCCTTAACCGACTCTATGTTACTGTTTCTCTATATGTTGACTGACAGAAAACAAGATTTTCTTCAATGTTTTTAATCGTTTGATTTAAATTGTTGCTTATTATACGATTGTATTCTTTTATTTCCTATTTTATTGAATAGAAATATTTTTCTGCCGCAATTTTCCTCGAATTAAATTAAATCGTTTAACATTTCCCATTACAATAACTGGGAAATTAAAAAAAGAGATTTCATACATTTTTTACAACTTCCGTTAACAATTGATTTCAGTGAAAATCGCAACAGTCCTACAGAAACAAGAAACTCTTTTTCTATTTTTATTCATTATTTGCCTAATTTATTGTTACGAATTTATATGAAATCAATCAGTTTTTTTCCTGAGTCTTTTAAATATTACATAAAACATTACTGTCGTCGATCGCAATCGACTTGAATTGAATTGATTCATTGATAACTTGTTTTATTTCGCTCTATGCCCAACTGTACTAGACTACTGAATGAACATTCTACTTCCCCTAGTTCTTTATTATAATGGGATTTCAATCCAATTTTTAATCTTGAAATAACACCAACTGATTCCAATTTGTTCGTTGACACCCGTGAACTCAAGTTTGAGATGGTGATGATGATAAGCTGCTGTCCTGATTCAATACTGGTACTAGACTACTGAATGAACATTCTACTTCCCGTAGTTCTTTATTATAATGGGATTTCAATCCAAATTTTAATCTTGAAATAACACCAACTGATTCCAATTTGTTCGTTGACACCCGTGAACTAAAGTTTGAGATGGTGATGATGATGAGCTGCTGTCCTGATTCAATCACCTTTATTACAAAATATATGCATATAGCCAAATTCGTAGATGCGCATAAGGAATAATTTTTGACACATCAGTTAATGGGTTACTGATCAATTTGTTCGGGTCGTTTTTGAATATAGAAGTAATATGCGACACTTTCCAGATCATAAGCTAATGATTTAGTAAATATTAAACATAACGGTAAATATACCGAATTAACGTAGTGTTTCAATACAAGCGATTTGGAACCTGGAACATCTGAACAATGCTTGCATTGATGAAACTGGCACAGATGATCTAAGAAATGAATAGATACAAATAATAACTATATCCTCTGCTAATAACCTTTTGTTTTCTGGAAAACCGAGTCACAGTAGTAGAGTAGATTTATTGCTAAGTGTGTCAATTTTTATGTTTTGGCATACCCTCTAAATTGATAAATATGTACAATATATATATGTCACGGTCTATATATATGATTCATAATGTAGAACTTTGCATCGCAAAAGGCTTTGATAATAATTTCGATGTACATTTTGATGTAAAACGGGGATGTCACCACTATGATTCCTGGTCGTCTGGGACTGGATTATGATCAAAGTAAATAGTGAATCGCATGGTATCAAATGAGATACTAACCGGTCGATTTGAAGATCTTGACTTTGCTAATGACATTTGTCTCTTATCACAAACTGAGTCAGTCATGATGGTGAAACATTTTCACAATTCGGTCTAAAGTTCAAATTTTCAAAGACGAAACTAATGAAATTGATACATTCAATGTCGTTAGAAATTTCAAAAAAGTTTCGTATCTTTAAAACTAACTATATTTATCGGTATTATTGTTTCGCCCCAGGCACCTATTGTATGTTTATTTTAGGTATAAACACCTATTAGTCAGAGCTGTAATGATAATCTAAAAGAATCACTGGCTGGTTTATCTGGTACAGTGAAGGTACCTAAACAAAAGATAAAAGACAGAGACCTGGTATTGTTATTGTTTGCCCAATAGAAATGAATTAGTTAAACACTGGGCTAATATGAAAAGAATGTTTCAAATTAAAGTATATGCAATCTTATTTGCGTTCAAAACGAACCAAATATAATTAACAATTTTCTCAGATAGTGAGTTCAAGTTTTTGGCACTTGAGACATATGAACAGTCAAAGTAATATTGGAATGGTATGACTAGCTAGATTAACTGGCAAGATAAAAAGATGGTGCGCACTGATAGCATACCAATTGCAAAGTTGATTGCAACTGGACGCGTCCACAGGTTGCGAATATTGAAACGATCTCCATATGTGGAATAAAGGGATTACTTGAAAGGGCGCAGACAATCAACGGTCCTGTTGGAGGGTTTCTGGGACAGCAGTGACCATTCAAATCCAGAGTCCATTGATAACATGATGAGATAGCGAGTATGTGGCGATATATTAAATAATCACAAGCAAAAATGTCAGATTGCCAAATATGATGGGCAATACAAATAGCTCTAGTTAACGACAGGTTGAAGTAGGAAATGACTTCAGATGTTGTAAAGTCGGAAGTTAATTTAGCAGACTATCTCGGATATTGGATTTGATTTACACAACGACGATTCGTCACGAACACGGACAAAACGAAAATAGAAAAAGACTTAAAGCATTCAAAATTCATGATGAGAGAGGACTAGTGAACTGCTTCATAACCTTGGACGCATAGAAGTAAGTAAAGCATTAGGCATACTTATTGGACATTATAAAACATTCCATTAAAAAACACCTGTTCCATTCTGACAACTCCAGGAATTATTTATGGGAATGGAGGATTTGGAGAATTGAATTCATATACAGAATAGTGTACAATAAGGATTGTAATATTGAGGTATACATAAAATTTTATAATTCTAAGAAATTGGAATTAAATCAGACATACAACTGAGGCGACAAGTCGATGATATTTCAAAAAACGCATTTTGTCGGATTCGCCAGGTTAATATAAAATCTGTTCGACCAAAAGAGGTCAGGAATCGTGAACAATAGCGGTTGTTCATTGACTTCCTATACTCCATGCATAGAGTAAAGATCAAGATGATTTGCAGAAATTACACACAACCGAGATAAAAGTATTGAGATAATCATCCGGTGTAAGACTAAAGGACACAAAAATAAGATAAAAGTATTGACATAATCATCCGATACAACACTAAAGGATTGAGTTAAGCGAATTAAAATGGTAGTGTCACATAATGCTTCGACCGGAAACTCATAGCATAAAATTGGTTATAAATTTCTAGCTACTTAGGTTATCGATTGTTCAAGATGATTTGAATAGAATAAATGTGAAGTTTACAAATGATACATTAAATGGTTTGAGAAGCAGGAAGAACGAATGCATGAGAGATAAAGCAAAAGAAAATGCGAGGATTAAAGTTGGAAAATTATTCCAAAAATGTTCATATAGAAAATTTTATGATAAAATAGGCACAAATAAAATAATTATGGTCAAGATGTGTAAGTTATAGTTAAAGCAACAGGTGGGCAAAATTTCGTGTATTACACATTTACACGGTCATCTGTCTTTTATTGATGAACCTAACTTATTAAATTGTTTAGTATGTTAATTTTCAAATATTTTTTTTTTGAAAATTCATTTTAGCATCAAAATTTGTTAAAACACACTAACCACAACACTATGGTATCGCTTTCCATTTTTATTTTCCATTTTATTTCCTTTATGGAATTGTGAACATTTTAAAAGTTAAAAATCAATATTTTTTTTTAAGAATTTTTTTAAAAAAATTCAAATACACTAACCATTTTTTCCATTCATGTTTTAATTCCTTTGTTGTTATTGTTTTTTTTTTTAAAAAAAAAAATGTTACTTTCAAATTTAAAATTTTTAGTTTCTATTTTTTTCTCCGGAAACTTTTCTTCTTGTCGCACTTATTATTTTATTTTATTTATTTTTTATTTTTTTCTAAAATCACTACCACAATTTTTTTTGTTTATTTTTTTTTCTTTTTTTGTTTTTTTTTTAATATTTTATTTAAACTCTTAAAGATAATGAAAAGTGATAAAATGAAAATATCAAAAGCTTTTATCTATCACTTGATATTGTTGTGAATTTTCTTTTTAGATGAAAAACACTACCCCATTATGTGGTTGTTGTGTGATATGAGGTTGGAAAACCACAAATGAAAAAAAAATAAAAAAAAAAACAAGAACAATCCCTTAATATATCTATAATTATTCTGTCAATCGATAGAATTTTGTGACGTTCTCTATTAAATGGATATATATATATATATATATTAAATATATGTATATTTATATATGTATAACCTCATACATTATTTTGATATTTTATGAAATATGTTGTAAAGATAAAATTTTCTTTGAACAAGTTTTCCAT
>JANSTX010029610.1:0-14433 GCA_027564355.1 Penthetria funebris | reverse complement strand
ATATATAAAGATTCAAGCGTAAGGGAAAGAAATTATGTGGATGACAATTTCCACATAGAATAAAACGAATAAAGTATGTACAAACCATTATACTTTTCACTTCATAACCATAATAATTATAATTATAGTGAAGTGTTTTACGATTAATTTTAAAAGCATCATTAAAACCAGAAGTTTTTATTAGGGTGTGAGAAAATTTCAGCAATGCTTGAATGAATATTAAATGAGAAATGGTAAATTATATAATAGTAAAGGTATATTTTTTTCTGATAATCATGTAGACGAGGTCAAAATATAATCTGATGACGACGGATGGCAGGTCATTAATATCATCATCATCTCGACCTTTACTGCATACGAGAGAATAGGACGTCAACGAAAATGCGCCATTTTTCACGATCTCTGGCGTACTGTATGTCTCATGACCACCACATGTCTTGTTTATTTAAAACAACTTGTTTTACATGATTGACATTCTTTTCAACAAAAATAAGGAAGAATACCATTTCATCCATCATCCATTTAGGTGAACACTTTGGATAAATTGATAGTGAATCGCAATTTATAGCATCACTTTAGTCTTTCTTATGTCTATATAATAGTTAACGAATACATTCACCTCAACCCTTTTAAAATTTTTTTAATACAGGCACAGATTCAACTCTTGTGGTTTTAAAAATATTTAAAAAATGGATTGATCTTTATAATGTTTAGCATTTTTAAATTGTTTTATTATGTTAGTTAAAAAACATTTTTATCTCTTTTAAAGGACCCACCTACGTTTTAGGTATTGTATTTTATGCAAAGTTTTCAATATTTCCCTCAAAAATATTGACTACAATGTCATTCTAATGTCTGTATATAGTAAACAATAACATGTGCCTCACACGTTTTTAAATTTTATAATACAGGCACAAATTCAATTATTGTGATTTTAAAAATATTTAAAAAACCTCCCATTAAATTGATTATCGGAGTCATTGTGTTTTTAAAACTTTTGAAAATGGGTTTACCTTTGTAATATTTGGAATTAGATTTTTTTTATTACGGCAATGAAAAGCATTTTGACATTTTTTAAAGGACTCACTTACGTTATAAAATTAGTTTAGTAAAATACATGAAATACATTTAGTATAATGAAATCAAATTCATGTCTATGTAGTCCTGGTAGAAAATTCAATTTGCGATGAACTGCAAATATTTTCAGTTGCCAATTTGTAATAGGAATTCATAAAAATATAACGATTTTATTAAATTCAAATTGAATGTAATATATAAATGTTTAGAATTTTAAAATTTGTCAGTGAAAATAATTTTAAAATCATTTAAAGACCAACCTACGTTATTTACGTGCAGTAGAGTATAATCATTCAGATGAACATCCAAATTGAAATAATCTAAATGAGCGTTTATTTCAAAAATGAAGACAGTGCCACTGCTAAATATGTCCAACTTTGAATGATAGACAAGACAGACTAAAAATTGAGTGTATGTTCATTCTAAAATAGTACTATTAAGTCAATTTGCATATTAAAATCACCAGTTTGTCGTAATTCAATCATAGATCTGCAGTCAAAAAATAATGGCAAATATGCTTTTAATTTTGCTTCTACCGAATAAAAAAAATTACTATTATTTTTCATATTCCGCTTTTGAAACGGATATATTTTCAAATCACATAATTTAAGCCATTACATACGAGACGAATAATACATTAGTGTTTCGAAGTAGGATTTTGAAAGTATCCAATTTATTCCTATACATATTGAAAGTATCCAATATACTCCAATAAAAATAATTTACTTGCAGTTTTGTTGACTTATTAGAAGAACTGGAAAGACAATTGCAAGTTTGTACTCAATCATCATTACGTTCACATTTATTTCACATGAAATAATTAAATGTCAATAAACAAGAGCATATCATTATCCAAGATCTCTCATCAGAATGATTATTTTTCTCCGTCCTTCAACAGTATCACCAGTGATATTATCTATAGTTCTTATGAACGTAAACCATTAGATAATCAATTTTAACTTCGATTTTCAAAACTCGACAGTATCCATTATGAATTTCTGACACAGTTTAACGTGTCTCCCTGTTGTGGACTTTGTAAGCGTAGATATTTACAAACATCTATTCAAACACATGTTGTAAGGTCGAATGATCAATCGGTTAGTTGATCAGACACAATTGAAACATACTCGTAGCCGCATTAAGACACGTTGGTGTAAACCTTCATGTTTTCATGACGCAAACTAATCATATGATATCTAAAATATCGTTTTAATGAGATGAAAGAAAATAGAGCGATAAACTGAAAATTTTAACGAGCTGCAGAGATTCTGCAGTGTTAGTTTCTACCATGTGATCGTTTCAGTTTATTTTAAGATCACAAGCAGATGAGGTAAAAGCGGATACAATAGGAGGTAACGGAGGTAATAACCCCCATCAACACGAATTATGTAAAATGTTAAATTAAGTTAGCTATTGTCTTCTAAATTTCATTATGCACTAAAACCAGATTTCAATTCAAAAAACCTATATTACATAATATTTACATTTACAAAATTACAATTCCTGATAGGTAATAGTTTTAATTGCTACAATGTATCTATCCCAGATACTTATTGTTTACATAATCAATTGCCATTACCAAGTTACTGTGGGCTTGTTAGAAGAATATAGACTGTGGGCAAGTTAGACATGGACCAATTGCATTTTTTAAATATAATTCCATAGGTAGTCAGATAATGCATAATAGATGCAATTAATGTTTTCATGGTTTTCTTCTAAATTATAAACTAGACGCGTATATGTGCCGACGTTAGAACGTTAAAGAAATAAGGTCGAAAATTCTTTTTGTTCGAGAATTCTGATTTTCTCCAATAGGTATGATGATATTGAGGACCAAGATAAAAATGCTATTGACATTAGCGATCTTAACATTTGTTTATAACATAGCATTTTAATTTTTGCAATTTAATTACTTAAAATATAAATTATAAGTTGTAAAGCAAGACACATTATGCCACTATCTAAATAATTGATAGTAGCGTATGATGAAATAAGTTTTAAATTGTATTGAAAACCTTTTATACATATACAAAAGTAAAATTGTAATTAAAAAATATATTCACTAATTATAAACCCCTAAAATTGTAAATAGAAATAGCATTTTTGTCGTATAACCAAATCCTCAATTTAATAAAATATATAAATGCTTATTGCTATGAGAATCTAAAGTAGAGTATGTGTCCATTTATGTTTAGCTAAAAATCAATTCGGTACCCCAAATGTGTATATTGTATAATTTATATTATACAGTCCTTGTATAAAATATTCGTTCAAGTATATGCACTGGTACCTCCAAATATTCCCTTTATGTAAATATCCATAAATACACAAATACAGAACACGTCCTGTAATACATTATTTCATGTATAAAAGGCTATTAAAAGGTCTAGTTGATAGGCAAAATATATACGCATTTATAAAATGAAATGTGATCATATAGAGTCTATAGTCTAATATAGTAATATCAACGTAAAAAGGAGTTTATGGTACGAGTATATGCTCGGTAGTCGCATACACTGCAATATATACATGTATATTAAACATCAAATTTGATTTTTAAAAGTGCAGATTTAATTAAATGGGGTTGATATTTCTAAAGCCATATTTTATTTGAAAATTCGCATTATTGCATAAATGTTCTCATACTTTAAAAAATTATATTGTTCTGTATTCAATATATGATAGGTTGGCAATAATATTTAGTTAGATGTTCGCTAGCACCACCATCGGACAAAATGTTTCGGTGATTTAACTTCGAACAAATAACAGAAAATAAAATACCAAAAGTTGCCAGACACAAAACTGTTACCAGTTAAGGTTGTGGAACCGGACAATAGAATCTGTATATCCTTTATCATTATCAGCTATTTCACATATTGAAGTACATTTTTAGAAATAAATCCAAAATTGTAATAAATGAATGGACTTCGGCCAAGCATGTTCCCGATGAAATTGTATGGGAATTTAATATTTAATATTCCACTTGAAAACTATATTTATGGTGGGGAATGTAGTTGGCGTCAAAAAAGTTAAGGTTGCTCAACCTATGTTTATCTCTCACTCGAATAATCGGCAAGACGTTTACAGGATTTATCAATTATGGCCTTGCTGAATGAATACCTCACAAACTATGTAACTGTGACATAATTCTGGCAAATTATTTTTAAGTATTTAACCGATTTACTTCATGTTTTACAGTATACATAAAGTATTTACTATCGTAATATACTCTATGTGGTGAATGGAGTGGTCGACTATCATCGAGGTTATTCAACCAATCTTTATATCTATGCGATGTCACCGGTAACTCGATATGGAGTGTGATCGAGACTAAAAAGATGGCAGCTTTTTTATGCACCACTGTACTTAAAATTCAAATGTATAACTGAAATGATTAAACTAGATGAACTAATTATTGTACCTGTGACCCTAAATGAGCTAAAATAAGAAATAAGAACCATCATAAACCCTAAGAAGGCTACACAATAGAATTTGATCACTGGTCGGATTAACAAATAGTTCTCCGAGAGGGTGATACATGAAACATTACATATAATTAATGCGGCATTTAGATTAAAATATGTGCCACGTGAGTAGAAGGTTGCAGAAGTAATAATGGTTAGCAATACCGGGTAAGTCACAAACTGATAAAGTGTCTTATATGCCGATATATCGCTACTGATAACTATAATGTCGAAGTTGTTTGCGAGATTTATTCCGAAAAAGAATGATGATGCATTAGATAGGAAACAGGTTTGCTCAACTATTTTCCGATGTCAATAAAAAAATGTGGATTGGATTGTTTGACATATGGTAAGCTAATCCCGTGATAGAAAAAAAACGAATCCCATGAACCTGGTGAACCTGGTCAACTTAAAATAACAAAAATATTATTAATTAGGTTTAATAATCATGCGGACTTACCAATGGATAACAACCAAGCAAACGTGTAAAAATTAAATAATGTACCACATTTTATCGAAGAGAATTAGAAATAGTTACCGGAAACATAAATAATCTGGATGACCTTTGCTTCCTTTCAATCTTATTTAGAGATGAGTTTTGAGTATTTCGATACATACACAGTTGACACATATATAGTACATCATATGCATTAAGGTTGACTTTAATTATTTTCAATGCCATAAAATTTAATTTTAAATTTTTTTTTGAATTTACTGGATTACGAGTTTATAAATAAATTATTTATATTCGAATAACCTAGCACATCTCAACCCTTACGCTTCACGGACGGATAGAGCGGTATTTGCGATGTTAATTTGCCATTTCACAATAAAATAATTTCAATGCAAAAACTATGACTCTATTTAGTAATAAAAATATTTAGTGCACTGACGGATGATCATTGGGTTTCGGACACTTTGACACTTGAACACATTTTTTATATTAAATAATATTAAAAATAATAACCATATTGACAATATGTATTTAATGACATTTAGCCAAAAAATCAAAATAGAATTACAACAAGATTAAAGATTGTTTTAATTCATCCCACAAGGTTCGGTTAAACTTAATGAAGGTTTATTTAGGTAAATTTGGTGCATAGTAGGATTTTTTTTTAAATTTCAGTTAACATTTGAAATACATAAAAAAAAATAATAAATTTTGGATATTGTGATCCTCTTAGTTCTTCTTAGTATTCCACTGATTTACAAAAATCAAAAGCATAGCAAACGTCAAGCCTATGATTTTAAAATAACAGGAAAATATAAAACCAATTACAACTGCCTGGCTCAATGTTTGAGCAATTCAGTCAAGTCGTACATAGACTGGCTATTCCATGACAAAAGTTTTCAAATATATTCTGATTGGCTTTCAGCATCAGATAATACTGCATGTGATCAAGAATGAATAAAGCACTTTTAACATAATAAGTAATGCGGAAACATTTTAGCTGAAGGATAAATGTTGATTGATTTGTTTATGTTGATGTTTATATAAGTATTTAAAATTATTAACTATCGTCCTTTAGTTCAAACGTATAACCTGTTCACTATTCATATAAGATAGTGGTGGTTATGAAAATTTAGAAAAAAAAAATACCCTTAAAAAACCGTGTTTTATCTCATGAACAGAACTTTTGAACATTCCATTAACAATTTTTATTTCACTTGATTTAAAAGATCAAGTTTCTGTATAACTTCAGTTATTTTTGGTGATAATTGTTCAATTCTAATTCGTAACACACACTTTTCAACGCGCAAAATTGTATGACAAAATCAAGACAGCACTTCATGGATCAAATCAATCCTCATGTGCGGTCTTGGCTATAAATGGTTATCATTCTTAAAACAATTGCACAATATCATAATTATAATTTAATAAATGATCATGATTTAAAAAACAATCATCATAAGCATATATATATTATACTAGTAAATATAATACAATTTAAAAGACTATATTCATATGTGCTTCATATACTCGAATACTCATTCTATTCAATTTTTAGGTATCCCTCAAAGAAGATTAGTTAGGCCTGAAGCAAAACTTTTGATAATATACTTAAGGGTCCAACTATATACAAGTATAAAAGAAAATATTGCAAATATGTTTCCATATAAAGTGGTAAAATAGAAATTGACAAAAGGGTTCACAAGATATTATTTCATATAAGTAAAATTCAATTTAATGTTGATTACGAGTACTATTATTATTTCGTTTTGAAGACCATTTTAATGTCCTTTGAAAGATAATTTATATGTTTCTATAATTTTATGTTTTTGTTCACAATAAATGCTCCTCTCCGTATTATTCAATTTAATTAATATTGTAAAGATTTCAATTATCATATTCCCAAAAGTGGTTTGTATTTTATTAAGTTGGGAGATTCAAATATCTATTTGTACAAAAAACGAGGCTAAAATTGGTTCCAGTCACGTGAGCAAATCTTACGCAACAGCCCACCAGAACAATTGACCGCATATATTGTTGTCCATTGCAGAAATTTAATTACAGATTCTGAATTAAAAAAAAACTTATGCATTTATGCTCGTATCGTATTAGCTGCTGTCGCAAAACTTATATATTCATTAACACTCAATCCTAAATATATAAACAAGACTAAAACTTACAGAATAGCCCACCAGAACAATAGACCATATATATTGTAGTCCATTGCTGTAACTTAATTAATAATTCTGAATTTAATAAAAAAAAATTATGCATTTATGATCGTAACATAATAGCCGCTGTCGCAAAACTTATGCATTCATTAACACTCAATCCTAAATATATAAACGAGACTAAAACTTACAGAATAGCCCACCAGTACAATAGACAATATTGTTGTCCATTGCAGTGACTTAATTACTGATTCTGAATTTAAAAAAAAAACTTATACATTTATGCTCGTAACGTACTAGCCGCTGTCGCAAAACTTATATACTCATTAACACTCAAACCTAAATACATAAACGAGACTAAAACTGGTTCCAATCACGTGAGCGGATATTACACAACAGTCCACTAGAACAATTGACCGTATATATTGTTGTACATTGTAGTAACATCTAATTACTGATTCTGAACTTAATAAAAAAATTATGCATTTATGCTCGTAACGTACTACCTTGTCACAAAACTTATATATTCATTAAAACTCAATCCTTCGTGATCACAATTCTAACGCTACTGCTCATCTGATACTATAAATTCTAAATGAAAAATCTTTTATAGCATGAAAGTCAATACTTATGTCTAACGGTAGTACTTATATGGTATCATCTTTATATTAATGTGTTCTAACGGCAAAGATTTATGTGATTCTCAATTAAACGAATATGGTGTGTCTGTATAATTTATTCCAAATACTAATCAAATAAACACTTCCAATTCCCTTAAGCAAAATAGTGGTAAACTTAAATGATTAAAATTCAGCTGTTCAACTGATACTAAATTGTGAAAAACTACTATCCTGATGCAAAATAATATATCCTCAATCTATCAATTTACAAACATATTTCTTTTTGTGGCCTACAATCAATACAGATACTTAGTTTTTGAACTGAAGGCGCATGGAGGGGCCGCTAAACTTGTCTCTTAAAACATATGCGCAAAGCAGTTGAAATAATTTATTGTTGGAATTGTTTTAGGCCTCGGAACTTTGTTCTATTGTATTTGATTCAGATCTTGTAACGCTGAGAAATAAACATCTCATAAAAAAAATTACACATAAGTGCTTATAATTGAAAAAAAAGTTGATTTAAGCATTTCCGTCCGTCCGTCCGTCCGTCCATCCGTCCGTGCGCACGATAAGAAAAATTGGAGTACTCATTCAAGTACCTCCCATACAAACTTTTTCCCTTAGTTTTAGATTAAAATTGTTTGTATAATACATACAGACTTCAAATTTTACATATATAACTGATATTATAATTGAAAGAATGTGTGGGAGTATAAGCTTAATCGGATTACTCCTTGGAGTACCTGGCATGTATATTGCTCACGATAACTTGAGATTGAATTGACATATCGCCATGAAATTATACATGTGTTACTTTTATCTGATTTCTGAGCCTAAGTTCGAAGATGAGGAAAATTGGAGTACTCCTTCTAGTACTTCCTAAACAAACTTTTTACTCCTTTTAGATTAAAATTGTTTGTATAACACATACAAACTTAAAATTTTACATATATAACTGTTATTATAATTGAAAGAATGTGTGGGAGTATAAGTTTAATTGAATTACTCCTCAAAGTACCTCCCATTTATATTCTGCACGATAACTTGAGATTGCTTTGACAAATCGCCATGAAATAATGTACGCGTCTTTTTTATCTCATTTGTGAGCGATTGTTCGATGGTGAGAAAATTTGGAGTACTCCTTCAAGTACCTCCCATACAAACTTTTTATTCCTTTTAGATTAAAATTGGGTGTATAATTTCAAAGATTAATATAATTATATTGTTCTTTTGTATTATATACCTGTAATTTTAGGCTAAGTTAGGTTAAGTTTCGAGGGACTATTGTATTTGAGATCATTCATGTATCGTCTTGAAGAAATAATCGTTATTATAATTAAAAATATATGAAAATGTTAACTTGATCAGATAACAGATATATATAATTTTTACTCCTTACTGATTAACATAAGTTATATGATAGTAACATTCACTAATTTCAGCGAAAATCCTCGGTACGAGATATCAAATATTTTGCAATTTTCTTTATTGAATATTTATATATTATGTTGTGATCCGTTAAACAATTTCCAGTGCCTATAACCAATTATGCGTTTCTATTGTTAATCATTGGTTTCGTAAATAATTTCAGTAATTACACAATGAAAATTGAAAATTCAGTGAATTTAAAAGCAAAATGTCTTTGGAGCCACCTGGCAAGAAATTAATATTAGTATTATCATATTCGTTAGAAATTTAATATTCGAAAAGTATTGTCTCGACCTCGTCTGCGTAAGGGAGAGGAGGGGTTCTAAACTTCGGTCCTAGTTTCTAATATACAGTAAAACTTATGTTTCATCGGCCAAACATTTGAATTATTCGGTACAGTGGTAAGTGCATCATCAGGTACTTGAAAAACTTAACTATACAGTGTGCAAGAATAATATGGGAGTAACTTTTACATTGTCTCGAATGTAGTTGTTCTCATTGCTGGTCGAACAACAGTTTCATACACTTTCCAACTTTATCTTTGATGGCATTTTTCGATAACATTAAACTACTGACACTGATCTCTTCTTGATCCAACCGTACTTTATTCGATATTGAATATCAGTAACAGGAATTGGATGACCGATCAATATGATAGCGTTTTGTTGAGGAGTCCGATCGATTACCAATAAACTGAAAATACATGTACTCTGTATTTAATGTGACTGATACTTTTTCCGTTGGCCTCCCATACCGAATTCCACAAATTTGTTTTGAATTCCAGTTCAATTTGTTTCTCACGAATTAAAACTATGTTATCTACAAATGACATAGTATAAGGGAAAGGTACCAGACAGATATTGCATAATAATTATAAAGATTAATGGGTATGATGAACTACATTGAATGAGGTAGATGCTCCACAATTTGTTTGGATGCTAGTGCTAGCATTCATATACATATCTTCTATAGTATAGATATCTAGTTCAGGAACACTTTCAGATCTTAAAGGCTGCCTAACGATATTTCGAGGTACTCTATCAAAATCCTTCTCAACATCTATGAATCTCATATGGAGTTCTTTCTTATTATCTCTGTATTCTTCACTCACTATACGAAGTGTTAGTATATCATCACTTGTTGATCTGTTTTCACGAAACTAAACTAGTTTCCTGAAATATTAATTACATCACTGTCCAAAATGTAAACCTTTGTTGATGTCCAATGTTTACCAATGAGATAAGTATTACCAATATTTTGGTATATCTAATAAATATAACAGATCTCGGCAAATACTAATTATGTCAGATGATTGCGTTTACACGTTAATTCCTTGGTATTCATGTTTTGTATAGAATACAAACTACTTGGTTACATTTTTATACCAAAGGGTTCCGTTTTCGATTTCCCCCTTTGTTCGAACATAATTTGGACAACAAATAAACGAGTAAACATCTTATTATCTAGTACTATTGTTATTGTTATATATTATGGTATTCCTGTCAGACAGAACCCTTTCTCGTACAATTTTTAGATTCTTTCCAGTAATTTCTTTATTATTATTGTAATTTTTTTTTACATATAATATTTCAGATATATTCCGTGAATATGTTTCCGGATCACATAGCACTTCTTTCACGGATAACTATTCAATACGCTTATATGTAAATGGACAATTTTCTTGAATTAGAAAATCCTTTCTTTTATATTTCTTATTTAGAATTTATTTGACATCCCTTATAGAAAATATGTAGTTGTTTTCTCCAGTATTGTTTCGATGTCATATTAATTTCATAACATACTTATATATAAATCTCTATAAATCTATTCAAAACCAAAGGATTCAAAAAATATTTATTAAATAAATCATATTTTTATCCTTTTCACATAGAACAATAGGGCGTATAGCAATGAAGTTTTTGGTTTTATTTATAGTTTTGTTTGAAGGGGTTTGATGTTTGCCGCTTATCGAATTATCAATAATAGAAATTTATTTCATAATAAACATTTTTATTTATAATAAAAATAATATGATTGATTGTATATATTGGTGTTTTGGTGTTTTGGTGTTTCAGTGTTTATATATATTTTTTTGAATTAAAAGATTAAAATCGTAATCGCACCAAATATATACTTTAGGCAATGAAAATGTGGAAAAATTTAATATCCTGACAAACATTTTAATGCTTTATCTAACAAGTTTTTGTTATTGTTAATCATTATATACATAAAAATTAAAAACAAACTTTAAAATGTTTTTAACAATAACAAGCAGCTGCCACTACTACTACGTTTTTTTAACAAATCGGTCTATTAAATCAAATCGAAAATGTAACGATTTTTAATTAAATTTGACAATTATTTGCAAATACAAATTTTCGAAACGTAATGTAGAAAACCATCAAGGTCTAATTTCCAGATATGCAAAAGTGTGTGAGTGGCACAGGTATTTACGTCAACTTTTATATTTGTTTATGGTACTAAGAAAGTTTTCTTTGACTTTTTCGTGCGGAAAACTCATAAGGTATATTTACCATATACGTCGCAGACGTCATGTTAAAACTGTTAATCATTCACATACATATGTTAAAACTGCTATCCAAACGTCAACATTCAGAAATGTCACGGAAATATTGTTTATATTCTCAGTGTTTTACCATTTTGTATGATTTTCTTCATCATTCCAAATTTAACAAGATAAAATTGCCGAATAAAAATACCAGGATATAGAGAAGAAAATCCAGCGACATAGAATAGTATATGGGTACGAGATATGTTAATAAAAAGAAAGCAATTTTTATTTAATGACTTAAAAGAAAGCAGAGACAAATAGTTTAGAAAGTCTCAAGATCAATTTAATACTCTGTACTGTTTAAGCAGATAAGAATGGATCAGCATCGTCACGTCAAGCAAAAGTTTTCAATGATTTTAAGGGTGTGTTACGATGCCGGTCAATGTAAAAATTGTCATATAAAATAATAACAACATACTTTGATGTGCCGTTGGTCTAAATCGTGACGTTGACGTTTCGTATAATTTTAAACGAGAATATTTTAAATACATCAAAATTTGATATTTTATATGGAAAATATACTCTACAGCATCAAAAATTTCTCTATTAAGACCTCAAGCTTGCTCAAAGACAACATATGAGAGCATATATAAACGTTGATAACTTAAATTGAAATTTAAAACTAATTTAATTACGTTACTCTTCTTTCCTCTGCTCCACCGCCATTACCCTGTTTACCGAAAATAAGGTACATAAATAATCACTTTCCTCTCTGATTGTATTTCACCAATCCATTTTTCCAGTTGCAGTCATTATTCAAATCCAACCAGCCCAAAAATACTAGAAATAATGCAGAATACTTTAGTCAGACATAAGATTTATTGAAAACTTTCTGACATTTGTAACACTTTAAATTATATGTCCATCTAACCGGATGCATACTAAAATGTTAACAATTTTATTTAGTGTTCAACCTATATTGCATTCTATACCCAAGTATAGTCAATCAGTTTAACAATATTCCAACTGAAATCGATTTTCACTTACAACTTTACTATAAAAATTCGTTTCTCGATCCCGCAAATAAAACTAATAATTTTGCTTCTATCTACAATTATGTCTCAGATATAAAGGATTCAGCATTTAACTTTATGCTGCCAATAAGTTTCATTCATGCAAGCGCATCATTTGATGCTTTTTTTAAGAGAATCAAAAGTGAAGCAAAGACTACTAGACACATAAATGTATACATTAATAAAATCCTCCAACAATATCGATAATTCAATAATGTTTTCGGGATCAGAAGAAATTCTTTAAATTATTTTAATACAATTGAAAAACAGTAAGGTCAGTACTGATTAAATATTGGTCAAAATGATTATACGTTGTTCATGTCACTGTATTAATCTCTGAATTAATCATAAAACAACATGATATTAGATTATAAGATTAATATTAACATTAATAAATAAGTATTTGTAGCAAATACCGTACAAAATTTGGAATAATTTCAGCCAGATTTACATTATGTGCAAAGCGCATAAAATGCAAGGGATTACTTCGGTCAGCATTGAACTGAGACGAGCTGATATCATGATTATGTTTGAATGTGGAATCTATTATGTATCCGTGTTTAACAGTCTTAAACAAAGTGCATAGATTTGTTCGATTGATGAATGAAGAAACAAAATGATTAAGAGTACAGCGATGATAACTGAGTACAAAACATAATCTCAGAAAAATGTTTCAAAACAAAATATTTTTAAATTAAAAATATAGTCGCAGTACAGAATTTACAAACAAAACAATTTTTTTAAAGTTGTGTTATTCAGAAATTAACCAAATAAAATTATTTTTGGAAACATTTTAGTCATATAGGTAAAGATTTTGAATAAAAATATGTATTCCGTATTAGAAACTTAATCAATTCTTACAATTTTAATGCAATACAAAGTGAAATGTAAGGATATAATATGGGGATTGATTTTAGGGATCATAAAAAACTAAATACTGTATTTGTCACCAAAGTTCACTAATATACTTTCTCATGCAGAGTTATGACGAGACGGTCCTTTGAAAAAAAAACAGTGATTTTCGAAATTAATACTTGCAGATGACAAAGGATTAGGGTGGCTATAGGTTTAGCATTGAATTCACAAAAAATTAAAGTTGATGATGATCATCTAAATCTTCTTCGTTGATAGTTGCCAACTCCAATTGTGTATCTAGTTTCAGATTGGACCCGGAGTGGTTAATGAATAATAAAAAAGTTATTATGTTATTAATCACTTTCAAATTTTAAAGCAATAGATTTTTCTTTTTTTGTATTCAGTTATTTCTTTACGACAATTTATCTAGTCAAAGCCATTTCCAGAGTTTGTATTTTAAGTAGCGATAAAAATACACGGCTAATGTACAAGTATTTTAATAGATTTTTGTAATTCTTAAATTAAAGTTAAACATTAAATTTTAATATAATAATACAATCAAATTTTATATTCATCTGCCAATCAGTATGTCAGTTTGTTCTATTCCCTAAACTAATTCAAATAATTATAATACCAAATGGTACTATTAGGGAAAATATAGAATTTATATTCACATAGATTTGGATTAATATTTGGTTTTGTAATGCCAATTTCACGCCCTCAATTTATGACATATATCATGACATGCTTTTAATCAATCAGAAAGTTTCTTAATATAT
>JANSTX010029599.1:0-14439 GCA_027564355.1 Penthetria funebris | reverse complement strand
ATATATTATGTTGTGATCCGTTAAACAATTTCCAGGGCCTCCAATAATTGGGAACCAATTATAAGTTTCTCTTGTTTCTATCAAATATGCGACATTTACATTTTTTAAATATTGGATTTCAGCGTATCTATAAAATCATCATTTACATCCTTGATCATGTAGCATTTATAGTCATATGCAGTTTATGTAATTGTGTCTTGATAAATATATGCCAGATCCTTATCACTATCATCATCTTCAACCGTATGCAACTGACTAGTGAGTATGCATATGCAGATGTTATAAGATCGTCGCAAATTACTTAACACAAGACTTACTAAACATTTACTTAACGATGGACTTGAATATAATATCGAAAAACTTAGTTTATTTAATCGGCACTGAAGCAATCAGATAACTATAACTCCTTACTGAAAATAATCGCAACAGTGCACGTTTCAGCTATGCTAGTAAACCAAAACTATAAAATCTGAGCATTGTCTGAATCAGGTTTGAAAAGTCAGAAAAACGATACCCGTATTACTCAATCAAAATATGTATACCTAATACATATAATTGCATATGTAGAAAGTGTGGAGGATATTAATGGAATATAGATGCTATCTTTAACTATGATATATAATTATCCTCTATTCAATATTTAAATCTAACTGCAAGTTAATATCTTCAATCAATCAATAGTTTTATGAGGCCACCCTAAGCATAAAATTATTTACAGTTTTACATTATCGTTGAATTTTTAATTTGTATGTAACTTTATTGCGATGTATACACACAAAATTCTACAATAAAACTTAAAATGATTACTATCTCCGGTATATATAAAAAAAAATAAAAAAAATAATCAAATCAATAACTAATAATTACTTTAATTAATTTACCACTGTATAGTAAATGTATTTTGTGTATAGGGAATTCTAGACAATTTTGTAAAGATACAAAAGTCCCATAGTTAATTTGAATATACTAAATATATTTTTCTCTAATCACTAAAAAGGGTTGCCTTGAGAAAATTATGCAAAAACTTTCAGGATGCTTAATTGTGCTAATAATATAAGATTTATATTGCAATTTTTTATTTGTAGAGATATACAAATTATTAAGTGCTCGAGAAACATCTACCATAAAAAAAATTGCATTTGGCAAATTTATACTACAAGTACATACTTTCTAGTAATTTTACATATTATTCATAATATAAATAAGTAAATAAGTTCAAAAAAAAATAAACCATTGAAATATATAATCGTATTTTCGCAATATATATAATGTGCTAAAAGTATGTACAACATACTCGTACACACAATTCACACACACTTTGCATATACACAAAATTTGCCAATATTTTGTTGATTTAATTTTCCCTGACCTAGGCAATGGAACTTACAGTGTCTATTTTTCGCAAACAAATTAAAGTTGTGTTTATAGTAAAATCAGCTTTGAATTATTACGAGCATATTTTCGTCAGTATTTTTTTTTTTGGTTTGTTGATAAATTCTTAAAAAAAAAAAAAAATTATTATGTAACGTTCATGTTCCTTATGTAAACGATAAGCATGTGGGTTCATATTTAATGTAGGTATGCAAATTTTGTTGATAACGTAAAGAAATGCACTTACTTAAAAAATAGTCAAAATGTGTGTAAAATTATCAATGAAAAGCTTTGTTAAATTTAAAGCTCATGACACACGATTAGGAGCCTGTTTAAATTTACATCAGACCAACGTGTAGGTGTTGTGTGTAAAGTTTTAGACTGTCGCGGCGCCATGTCCGCGGTTCAAATCCCATTCAAAACATTCAGTAAATGTATCACTATGAGATTTAATTAGGAACCTGGGCCATACTTTACATTATTTAGTATTAAGAATAAGCATATCTGGGGCGGTGAGTAGAGTAGCCGAATAACATCTTGAGGTTACTCAAATAATATTTATCTCCCCGTGGTACATTTCAAGTCACAAAGGCATCCCAAATAACTCAATGTCAATGTGTACTCGTTTAATTGTATCTTTTTACAATTTTCATAAAGATTTACAAAGCTCTATCCTTCTATAATAAACATACATTGTGCCTAAATATCTATATTATTATATTGCTAAAAAATAAGTCAATAAACAAATTATCTAACAAATTAATTTGACTTCATTTATCCGTTATATAAGTCTTATAGAAGAGCTATCATTATAAAGTGTTGGAAGTAGGTTAATTCCAAATATTATGTACTGATGAATATTCTGATTTATTATAATCAGTGAAATCTAACCAATAGTCCATGAATTAGCATGGTCCTCTGAGATTCACATTTACACATTTACATATATATATATATATATATATATTCTGTCTGCACTAGTGAATGTTCGTATTCGGACAAAACCTCAAAGATGGAGTAGCGAAGGGATTGATTAGGGTATATGATTATTAGAATACATGGTAACTACATACAGTATTCAGGTGAGCAAAATTAATCACAATTTGCTACAATAACAGTAACAAATTATTCGTCTAATTATACTATAAACGAGAAACTTATTATAATTTTTTTTATAATTACTGTAAGTTGTTCTGTTGGCCAACAAATTTAATTTTATAGTATTAGTCGATCATCTGTACCACCGCTGTTTGTTGTTACAGATTTTTAAAATGAAATTTGATCGCTGCACTAATATATGAGAGTGTTCAAAAAGAATAGTAAATGAAGTGAAGTGGTGTAATCAAAATTGGTACAGATATAATGATCATTACAGATATACTCCTATGCAGTATAGAAATCAGTTAACAATCATGAAATAAGATATTTATTTAAAAAAAATCTGTAATACTGTAAGTTCTTATAGTTTCTTAAATTTAAAGTTTTGTATTATTTGAATATAATCAGCAGAGAACAGTCCAGTATCACAGCTATAATGTCTTAACATATTATACAACATTCAAATTAGTTCTCAATTGTAAAAATGACGAAATATTTTTTTTCCAAATTTTCAGTACTACTTTATGTGTCTTTCTTGACCTGACACTTCTTAAAAATTACTAAGAAATGAAATTACATATATATTATGTGAGGATATTTAAGTACGGTATCAACCAAGACAATAACTACAGATTTTATTCTATTATACAATCATTCATTTCAATTATGACAAAGTAGTTTCTGGGTACAATAAAAAAAGCCTACCTTTATACCTTAGAAAGATTATTCCCAATACCATAGTGCACCGTTCAAACAAATAAGATTAATGAATTTTTCTGACAAATGAGAGTTATGAATCTTTCTTTTTATCATGTATATGGTTTTCGAATAGTATGTCTACACACATATAATATTGGAATAGAGAATCACTGTTGTGCCAGACATTAACCTATAAGACGAAACTAGCTACGCATCAGTTAACTTGTATGTGGAGGAATTGTCTGCCTAGATTTTAAATTTTAAATTCACACGACGTTCATGATCAAATGATAATGATGATGATGATGAAGATCCTTTTGAAAGTATTTTATTTTAGGAAATCATATTGAAAATAATAGAGTCTTTATATATGTTATACGAGTATATTATAAAAACAGTGAAATGTTAAATTAAGTAATTTTACGAATATGTAATGTGATATTTATATAAATGTATGCAAATGAATAAAAATTTATAAGCAAAAGTAAATGAGAAAAGTGTTAAATTTAACTAGTCTATGATGATAACTATTAATAGATTCATAAATGTTCGTATATAGTCAGATATTGGTCTCAAAAATTACTAAAATTATATAACAAATTAAACAATAAATTGTCTTTTTTATTGAGTTTTTTTCTTCTCTATATCATTAAATCACTTTTATTTTTATATTTAAGATTTCAAATTTAGGTCAATACGTGATCATCGGCGTCTTTATATTAGTCGCTATTTGGAAGTATAATATAATCGCGTATATTGTCTTTAATATACCATGAATATATGCATACAACTGAAAATTTTATAAAGTTATTTAAGATATTGTATAAAATATGAGTAATTTAATTAATAATTTGTCGAATAAAATAAATAAATGGCCAAAAATATGCCAATGTACTATGTAAAGTTAGGTTTCGGATTAATTAGTAATATTCGCACAAAAAATCGTCAATAGAATTGTATAACCACGCGTTTACTTATAGACTTAAATGGATTTAACATATTAAGTTATTTTTTATAGTATGATTTTATAATATAAAAAAATAATTATTATTCATTCACTAATAATCTTATCATTCTTTAAAAATAAAAAATAAAAAAAAAACTATTTACGAATAGTTTTCATTATAAATATAGGTCAGTCACAACATTTTAATTATTATATTTTTGATAAAAGGTTTTTTTTTTTCAATTCTTAAATTTCCAACACAAAATAGAAAATTTTGTCAAAAATAAAAAAAAAAACTCCTACTACTACTACTACTATTACTGCTACTAATAGTACAATCAACACGACGATATTCACGATCTTTTATGGATTGTGCAATCAACTATAATATTCGGTATGATTACAATATATGCATAGGGTGATGGGTTTTTTCAATCTTCATTAATGCATTTCACAAATTAATTGAATATTAATTGAATATTAATGTATTTCTCAAATGAACAATGAACCAAAAACGAAATGGGTGAGAAAATTTATTAGAAATTAGAAAATTGAATAGTGTGCGACACCTTGGCAGATTAAAGCTAATACTGGTACATCATCATCATCGTCATCTTAACGTTAACTCCACTAGAGAGCATAGGGTGTCAACGAACAACCGCCATTGTTCACGATTTCTGGCCAGTACCTTCACCACATTACAATTTCTACCACAAATACCCGTTTCCCTACCGACAGTTCACCGCCACGATGATTTTGGACGAACTTGAGCGTTCCAGTCAAGTGCATATGACGAATATCTGAATTTGTAACTGATGCAATATGGGAAGGTTAGATAAAGTTTTTTATGTCTTACAGTCGGTGTCAGTCAGTAAAGTAATAAAAAATTGAAAATGAAATATGTAATTTAATTTTAAGGTACATACCATTTTTCCCTTGTTACGTTATGAGACGTTCAGAAACAATAAAAAGTATAGACAAAAGATTCAAGTTGCTGGAATTGATGTAATATCTAAAAAAGATAAAAAAAAAAAACATAAATACACACCAATATTCCCTAATTTATCAAAAATGTAAAATGTTCTATGCACTCTCGTTTAATTGGAGTGTAATTTCGTGCAGTAGAACTAATTATTTACAAAATTTATGTCTTTATTTCATTACATGCAGGATGTTATTCGAAATATTTAATGTCCACTTTTATGTACATGATTACATAATATTCAATAATGATTTGCGGTTGCAACAATATTAGAAACGTCAAATTAAAATTGTTATGCTACCATATATATGCCTTTGTGACAAAAGGTTATGAATATGATGATGATGATAAGGTTGAAAATTTCAGCAGTAACTCGCATTCTAAATATTAAATTAATTTTCCAGTATTTGGTTTGTGGAGAACTGATGGATTGCTCAAGTTTAGAACAATACTAAAAAAGTGCAATTTATGTTTAAAGTTAAACATTTTGCTTACATAGCAATAATAAACTTGTTTAGGTAGCAATCCTGAGAATATTTGCCTACCCTATGCCCATTCCTTATTGCTTCAAATACCATCTACTGTATTTATTGTGAGAAAAACTGTTTTAATTTTTTCTTGATCTCCCTTTACCGAAACAGTGAAAAAAAAAAAACACCAAAATAATATTCATGCTTCAAATTTGATGAGATCCGCGTGCACTTTTCACACATAGAAAAAAAAAAATTACTTGACCCAATTGTCGAGTCTTGAATTTTTTTTTTAATTCTCCAATCGTTCAACCAATAAACAGACAAAAAAAGAAACTAGGCCAAACGATGATTATATGATAAAAAAAAATATAAATATATCACACTCAAGCCCTTCAAACAAATACACAGCATAAAATACGAATATGCTGCTCTAGCCGAGCATATTTTGTTTGGAGTTGCTTTTTTAATAGTTTTTTTTTACAGATGTGTATGTTAAAAATAAAAAAAAAAAATATAAAAAAACTTATCTATTTGAATATTATTTAGGTTTTGACTTGATTAAACATAAAGTATAAAGGGCATGCAAGAAAAACAGAAATTGTAAATGTAATACGCACTTATGCGTTGCTTTTTAATGTATGGCTGCTTGATGAACTAATTTAAACTACGAGATGTTGATAAAATTATGTATAAGATAATTAATGTACATACTATTTTTATTAATATTGAACATAAACAATTTTCTCATAAGAATAATGGAATTTTTTTTATAGCATGCATCACTTTTCCTTCTTGAAAAATAGAATTTTCAATGGTGAAGTAAATACAGGAAACGGAATTTCTGAAACCTTGATACATAAAATATTCATGTCCGTATTTCCACCCCATGAAGGACATGGCTGTATAGTGGCATAAATTATAATTATTTAACAAGACGTATTTATGGGTAAATGATGACAAGAAGTGTCAAAAAAATTATCCAAAACAACTGCTAAATTTCGACAATCTGAATCGTCAAATCTCATTCCACCTACTTGAGTAGGTATCCAGACTTAGCATAGCGCATTTAGAATCTATTGATCTCTTGTGTTACGTGTAACTGAGAACGTGTTCCATCATTCAAACAATACTAAAGTGTTCACCCAAATTTATCCTTTATGACTAGGAGTGCAAATTTATTCCAAGCGATACGGACTGCAATTATGCTGATTATGCTGATTCAAAAAAAAAGTAATTTTCTTCCGAGGATTTTTATAATTATTTCTTTTTTCACTTATAAACATAAATACGAATAACATTTAAACTAAACAAATAAAATAGTTATTCATTCTTTTCAAACTTTCGCTTTTTTGGGTCGTTACGCACAACGAATCTGAAATTGAAATTTGTTAACACTTTCGGTCTTTAAATTCAAATAAATTGTAAGTTATGTAGCACACACACTATTTTATAACAGTTTTAATGTGGCATAGTATCGTATGCGTATTTAATTTAATTAACAATTCATGTAACTTTTGTTTATATAATAAGTAACTAACAATAAATTTAATTCAATTCATAACTTTTAATGTGGACCACATTAAATAGAGCAAAGAATATAAACTAAAGACTTATAATGAGATTTTTTTTTCTGCACACATAATAATTGTAGACAATCTTATTGGATAATCAGTACCATAAAACCTAAATCCGACAGATGAAATTAATAGGTACTTGTAATCAAATAGTCAAATATAAATTATATAGTCCTGGTAGAGAAAAAAACATCATCAAGCAGAGCACTGACAAGATATAAATGTAAGAAACACATACTTGGCTATATTATATGCGATAACGACGAAATAATGTATAAGAATGAATTTTTATATCAATTAAATATAGGCGAAATTTGTTTAAGACAGGAGCTTTGCAAAGATATACATTCTATATATCAAACCCATAATTCGCAGGGTAGTATAGATCATCAACGAGAATTAGCAAACAACTTTAATGACAGTTCTTTGTCACGAGTATTAATTTTTCGTCGACCATATCTTCAATAATCCTCTATGTAAATGTCCGATCAAATTACATTATCCTTATTAGAAGATCCGTAAAACCACATAAACCCCAAAAGACTCGCGTCTATACAATAGTACCGATAATTTTAAAATTTGTAATTAAAAAAAAAACGTCAAATTAGTGTTGACGTTTCACTGTTTTCAGCTGCATATTTGCTATAATCATCAAATAATGATGATTGTAAACATTCACTCCCCTAAACCTATGAACTTCTCCACCTCATGTTAATTATTATATTGTCAATTTTATTGTACTTTTGCAGCGATCGCCAAGTTACAATCTAGTTGTCTTGTGAATGATTGAATACTGGCACCATAAATCACAAATATGTGATTAGAGCACATATTCGAGAACTCACATCCAAATAATAAAAGGGGACTAATCTGTAGATCTAGTCGATTCTACACTTTCCTTCAATCGAATAGTACGTTGTACTACTCTGATAACTTAATCAGAAAGAGTTATCTGTGTATACGTGGTTCCGACTAAAAATATAATATATTGTAAGATAAAATTGTTGATATTATATGCAATTGTCTTTGCTGCAGATTATAATGTCCATAATAGTTCGTATATTTTAGAGTTGACAATAATTCTGGTTTAAATGCGGAAATTGTCATCGGTAATATTACGACAGGCAAATTGGTACCAAGATGAATGTCCATTCTATTCTAATGGTTAGTATTTCTGAACTTTGTATTAATAAAAATCGTGTTTTTTATTGAATCTTTTATATGAATGAACACAAGGCACTTAAAAATCGTTTAATAAAGACGAAAAACCTAAGTACAAATGAACAAATGTAGGAACTCTAATGGAGCACAATTCATATATACAGTATATGAATAGGTACTGCAGTGATTTTTTCGACTTATATGGTAATGTTTAAATTATCGCAATGTAAGTGAATTTAGTCTGTTCAATAAATATTATTACCCGGTAAGGTACTCTCTCTACGAGACTCTTTAATATCGCGTACGTCTCTGAACTGTATGACAACCAGAAATTTTTAAAAATGTCGCAAAGTAAAATCGTGGACACCCTATGCGTAGTACCCTTGTGGGTGTACAGATTATGATGATAAAAATGAATACAGGACGAAAGTTTGATGATAATCATTTGTTATTCTCTATGATCGTGTTGATGTACTAATTATATTGCGAATGCAATTATACAGTGGCAAATAAGATAGTATGTCACTATTACAGTGAAGGAAAATGTAATTATTAAAGTTACGTGCTATAAATTCCGTATCTGCATATATATCATCCTTTGTTTATGATAGATAACATTGCTACTCGTAAGTTATTCAAGAGAATATTAATGGTTCCATAGATTTTATTATTATTTTATTTTTACTTAAAACATTTTGGAAATAAGTGAAAGTTTTTAAAATAGAAATATATTATATATTTTTTAATACATTAAATTTGGATACATACGAAAAGTTTATATTTTATTTATGCGTGGTTGTACTGTTATTTAAATCACACCTTTATATAATACTTGAACATATACTTGAATAGGCCACGTGCAATTGTGGGAAAAATGATTTTTACTGAACATATAAGACGTTAGAGATAATGATGAATTGTTTTAAATTTACAATGGGCAACTGTTGAAGTTAATGGCGAGTGTATTTATACATAAATACACAATTTAAATAGTTAAGTTAATAGCAAGTTATATATACATGAGAAACAGAAATCCGTAATATGGGTAAGTGGCATATAGTCGAGTTAGATTGAATTGTGCAAAATTATTGGACACTATCAAAATACTGGAACTGAAATGAGAATCTATATATCTACTTCAAACCTTGATTAAAATTATACATCTACTTTACTAATAGTGGGATGTAACATAAATGAGCAAAATTTTAGCATATCTGAAACAATATTATTAGCACATCTTGCAAATGTGAATATTATCTCATATGTGGCTGAAACAGAATCTTTAATATTCGTGTAACGGGCCTGTTCCAAACTGACCATGAGCAACCTAAACCACACATCTAATTATCATCTCATTTGAGATTAAACAGCACTACTGAATTCAATTGATCTGAATCATTTACGTAAGTCAATTTTCTTATTTTATCTTATTATATGATGGGTTTTCTCTCATATAATTTGAATTTATAGCGTGTTGTGACAATAACATTTTCAAAGTATTTACAGCAATCTCGTTGCACCACTATCTCAATCTCGATATATAATTGACCATACAGCAGGTTAAAAACTCACAGCTACCTAAGATGGTGGAATTGAAAAGTGCTCATCCGTGTCTTAGCAACAGATTAGTCTTACATCAGATGTTTCTGAATTTCAATTGTATTCTTGCCGCCTCATAACTCTATTAAAATGGATGCCTATACATTAATCCTGAAATACGTCCACTTTGTCGTTGATAAATATATTTTAGTATTAAGCAAACTTAAGAAGCTTTTAAGAAAACAGAAAAATTAATTATTAAATTTTAAATAGTACTGTTCGTCCTTGTATTTTAAATGGATATACTAATGCCATTAACTCGTAATTTTTATTGTTTTATAAATATTTTATTAGAATATTACATTTAATAAAATTGTAAGTGATTGTGTTCAATTAAATAAAAATTATGATGCACGTAATTGTTATGGATTCCACTTGTAGCATTAGAGAACTATTAATAATTCACGTGTAATACGTGTAAGTAATTTTTATATAGTTAAAAATATTGTACAACAATTCAATATATACGATTAGTTACATAGTTGCTTTAAAAATGAATAAAATTCTAATGTTTATGGATAATAAACTATAATTTGTGTTATTACTTTTCAACTTTGACAAAGAAAAAAGTCACCCTTGAACACCCCCTATACCCGAAAAAGTTAAGGAAAATTTTAATATCTAGTAAATGGTATAGCCTTAAAATAAGAATTCCCAAAATTCAAACATTCTGTTCTTTAATCTGTTCTATGCAAACAGTACTCTGAGTTCTTAGATATTAGGAGAGCATTTATTAATGCAAAAATACAGAGGTAATACAGCTCTAACTGGAAATTTTTACCCGACTAGAATGAGACAATTAATCAAGTAGACGACATAGTACCATACCGAGATGACAATAATATAAGTACAGATACAAATGCTGGATTATTTTCAAAGATTCCAAAGATTTTTTACGATGATTATATTTGATAAAAAAATTTCGCCCTAACTTATTGCTGTGTGCGACCACACCAACACCTCCAATTAAATACTGATTGCAGATTGTTATAAGTGAACCAGGAAGACATGGATTATGTTATAAATTGAATAATTCTATCATTTTACTGTATGTAATAGCCATTGGCTGGATAGTCACAAATTTAGAGGCATGTCAGTGAGAGGAATGATAATATCAAAAACAAGTACATATGTAGTCTAGTGGGGTATGGCAGTTGACAATAATTTCGCACAATCTCAAATTTCGTATTTTCATATCAAATTGATTATCGATACTATTATTTTATGGTTTAGAGACTTCTGAAAAAGTAAAATATGATAAATTGCCATATATCCAATTTTATTACACCTGACAAAATCTTATGTACTGTAGATTTGATTTGAACTCGTAATATTTAAATGGCAATAATGTTTTAATTTAAATTGTAATGAATAACTGTATAATTATTGTATAATTTAAAATAGTTTATCTAATATAAATACACATTATAATAATCAATTTATATATTTAAGTAAATATTTTTACCATTTTAATCTGCAAAACTGATGCACTAATCAATATTTGATTTAAATGGAAACTTTCGGTTTAAAACTTTCTCATAAATCATAAAATTGTTACACTCAATTATTTACATTACCCATAAATATTAATCAGGGAATTTTGTTAGACATTGCCATAATGTAACATATTTTCGATTATATATTTTACTATGAAAACCAATAAACTACACTATTGTGTGTATATAGAATATTGTTACCTATTGAAGAAAATTTGCATTGATTAATACTCGGATGTAGTGAACGTATTATAAAAATTGGCAAGATGCATGTTTATAAGTACGAGTTATATAGGAAAACCATATAATAAATTATGAATTTTATTGTATTGCCAAAAAATGTTTCGATTTAAAAGAAATCCTTAATTGTTAATATAGTTGGCTGTTATTATTATGTAATATTCTTATGTGATTACAGGTTCGACCATGACATTTAACTATATTAATTCCTAATTTAAAAAACTTACAAAATACCGATCAATTATTAAATAAAATTATTTTAAAAAAAAACTATAGTACGAAAACTATTATTACTTTAATATTTGGGCATGTAAGGCAATAAAATATCAAATGAGTTTTATTCGATCACTGCTGGTATATATTATGAAAGGGATGTCGGTCGAAACAATACCATTTATGGGTGAACTAATACAGTTAGGAAAATAAAGACACATGGAAATCTAAGTGTATAAGGTAGGTTGAGATAGAAACAACCGATATGTGCAGAGGTAATAATATTGTAAAAATTATGAACGACAAATAAGTAGTAGTTGTCAACAATAAAGTGGTAAATATAGACTCACATGCCCCCCCACGAAAAGGATGTTAAATCCATTATTCAAGTGATTATCATGTGGGATAGCTGAAGAGACAATGGACAGCAATCATCAATTGAAATAAGCAGTGTTTTTAGATCATCGTTATTTTGTCCTACATTGTAAATCAAGTGCCGGTGCTCGTTCTCGGTAATTAATTAGTATACCGTCATTGTCATAAGGTTAATGTTTGATTCTATTGTATTGTTAATGGGTTCGCCGTATTATTGAAGAGGCATTCTTTTACACCAAATATATAGAGAGTTTTTAACATATGATATATTATTTTAACTAAACATTTAGTGACCGAGTTAAAAAATATTTTTTTTCCATTTGACAATCTTCTAGTTACAATAATTAGACTAACATATTGTATCGCATTTTATTTAAAACCAGAAAATTAAATATGTATCTAATATAATCTTGTTAGTCGAATAAAATTAGTATGTAAAAATACATTTAATACAGAACCTCCCGTTTTGAATTCAAACATAAACAGAAAGAATCTTCTCTTGTACAACTTGAAATTACAATATAAAAGTTAAAAAAAGTAAAATAGGTACAACTAAAAGAATACGTAAATCATGATGATTTAAAATATAAAAATGAAAAATAAAAAAATTTAAAAAATATAATAAACAAGAGCAATTAAATGAACGGTAAGCAGTTCATATAAATTGTCGTGAGATAATCTTATAAAGTATTCACCCCTAGGTCAGACAAAGAATTTATACGTCATAATAATTGTTTTTATTTACTCTAAACATTAAAACAATAAAAAAAAAAAAATGCTATATAACCTTTTCCACTAAGTTATGGTTAAAATATAAAAAAATGTTTTTACTTTTGTATGCGGTAATATCTAATTTTTTTATCAACTAGTGACGAATTTATGCTTTATTTTACATGATGTTGATATTGTATGTTTTGTTTTTTTTTTTCGCTTTATTTCCATTATTTTCCATACTAAAATAACAAGAATTCACAATTCAATTCATTTTAATGTGATATATGGAATTTAATAAAACACTCTACCTGATCTTATTTCATATAATTTTGTTTTTCCTGCTGCAACATATGAACGGGTTAGTGACCGTAGAATATATTCACATGCTGCAGAATATTTCAAATATAAATATATAGTAAATAATTGAAATATTAAATTAAATGAATATATAATATTAAGTAGATATAGATTGTTAAAGTTATTAAATAATATCGGAATTGAAGTAAATAAATCATCGAATTTAAAACTCTGACGTAAATGTATCCCTTAAGATTCCGAAAAATAAATTATTGCACCGAAAATAAGCATCAGAACAATTATAATATAATAGTATAATATAATAGTATAATATAATATAATAGTATAATAATAAGTTAATTGAATTAAAATGCATTTGTTCCTAAATAACTGTGTGAAATATCATCATTCTGCGGGAGTTTTTAGTAAAATTATATAATTTGAAAATTATTAAAACTGAATAATGGGAATTGTTCGTTGACGTCCTATGCTCCCGCGTGGAGATGATAATGTATAATAATTATATATTATAAAATATAAGTAATTAATTTTTAAAGCATAAAACTGTAAAATTAAATATATTTTACTGTATGACTATGACATTACTAAAATTATTAGTATTTGAGATAAATCCAAAATTTGCTATCATGGTCAATAAGAAAAGCAAAGCTAATGAAGAAAATCGTAAACGTCAGGTGAAATATAATTTCAATTAATGATCTGTTCTCGACAAGGTTTTTAAATTGAAGAAATTCCTTGATTCTCGGGTTAATCCACTTTCATAATTAAACACTATGTCAATTTTAACATAATGCGAAAACTTTACTATTCTAAACGATATACACAATTCTAAAAACTGTGTCATCTGCATAACAAATAATGTTGATCAATTGATTTATCTATCTTCTTCAAGACAATTCCAATTACATTTTATTTTCTGTATTATTTGATTCAATTGTACGCAAATTATCCTATTGGCAGATTTCATCTGATGATATTTGTCCATCGGTTATTAATTTATTTATTCACTTTTATTCTTGTTTTTTTTTATCTAAATTTATTTGTTTCATCAAACATGCATGAATGCTGGATGTTTTTTTTTTTTTAATTTTTATAATGTCACATGGAATCAGTTTTACAAGGTCTTCCATTAACTGAAACCAGGCTGATTATGGGTGATCTAAATGGACATGTTGGCAAG
>JANSTX010029588.1:3415-14441 GCA_027564355.1 Penthetria funebris | reverse complement strand
ATGATATTGAGAATGGCATATAATTTGGCCATAGTGAATACAGTTAAAAAAAAGAGGAAGACACTAAAAATGTACAAAAGTAGTAGTAACTCATCAAAAATGGATTTTTTATTATGTAATATACTCAAAGTGAAATATTTTAAGACTGTTAAAAATGATAGATGGTGAGCCTCTTAATGCACAGTACATATTGCTAGCAGCAAAAATACCTCTTCTAAAAGAAACATTTAAAAACAAACGGCGGAACGACATTGAAAAAACAGAGTGGTTTAAGTTACATGCAAAAAATTATCATCTTATATAACAACGCTTTCTAAATACTTAAGTTACAATATTCAAGATGATCGGAAGCCGAAAATTATGTCGAATGACCAAATATATTGGGTAGGATTTGGGCAGTAATATTATATGAACTAATATAAATGATTATAATTATTGCTCAATTATTTCAATCAATTTATGGGGTATTTTAGAATAAAATTAAGATGACATTCATCAATTATTATATTATATAGGAATCTATAAAAATAGTTCAAGTTACTCGTAATAATGTAATTTTTCTTTTTATGTGTTGTTTATGATTGACTTTTGCTCCACGTCCAGTGTGGTCATAATAATAATAAAAAAAAAATAATAATACAATAAAAAAAAAGAAATGAATATATGACAAAACACACATTAAATTTGTAAAGCATTGTTAATTTTTGGAAGAAAAAAAAACAATTTCAAAACAAATTAATTTCTAAGAATCATGAAACATACTTTACAGTATTTTCAGTTTGACTTAACTTATTATATGCAATGTATAGACATTTAAGTTTCAATTTTTTTTAATGTGAAATATGTAATAATTTTATAATTTTTATAAAACAATGAGAAATAAATGTTCATTTCGTAAAAAAATACAACACAAAAAAAAAGTAAATCTAGATTTAAGTTTATATGTTAAATAATAAAAATTATGAACTTTGACCGATGCCAAGAACATAGATATTTGTTTACATGATATTTATTGTACGTTAGGTTCATAGAAATAAATTGATCTCATTATTTTTGTTTACATTAAGCAATTCAATATTCTCAAGATTTTACCAAAATCATTTTCTATGAATGCCGGTGATACTAAACTTGTGTTTTAATGGACACAACTATAATTTTCACAAAGTTCAATAGTATAGAAAGCTATTAGTGATTTTGTTATACATTAGAATATTAAAATCATTTAAATTACATTTTACAGTAAAACTACTAATTGAAATATTCATTCAGAAATAAAAAATCATATTAATTATTTAAAATATAAAAGCAATTTTTATATTATAGAAAGAAATACAATACAATTATACATATCTTATTCGAAACAGTGTTCACATTTTGGAAACACTAAGTAATAAAAAAAATATATAGTATTTTCATTTATAAATTGTTTAATTAAATATCAACACAAAGCACCCATATTAAATTTGAAACACAGGAACGAAAAGAAAAAAATCAAAGATTTTCTTTTTTTTTTATAATTAACCACCAGTAACTTCAATAGATGCTCCATTAACATAAGAACATTTATCAGATGCCAAAAACGATATAACTTCAGCAATTTCTATAATTAGAAAACATTACGTATATATTTAAATTGTCTGCACAAATATTTGAAAATAACAAATATAAATTGAATTTGCCTTCTGGTTCACCAAATCTTTTCATAGCACAATGTTGAATCATCATATCCTTAACTTTTTGTGGTACAATTTCTGTCATTGGTGAATTTATAAAACCTGGTAATACAGCATTTACACGAATGTTAAATTTTGCAAATTCTTTTGATGCAACACGAGTCATTGACTCAACGCCAGCTTTACTTGATGCATAATTTGCCTGACCCATATTACCAGTTTTACCAACAATACTAGCTAAATTTATTATGGAACCACCAATTTTATAGTCAATCATAAGTTTTGCAAAATGTTGCATAATTAAGAATGTACCCTATAACCGAAAAAATCCTCTTCAAAATAATACTGGTTACTGTTAAATTTTTATAGTAAAAAGACAAGCAAGCAATGCAGATAAATGTTATATACGTTAATGTTAATTATAATTAAATGCAATGAAGGATGATGAACACATATGATAGATTAAAACTTAAAGACAGTGCTTTGTGTTAATTAATTAATTTAAAAAGCTCTTAGAATAAAGCGACATATTTTCTGTATAATATATTTGTAATATATGCATGTTTTTTTTAATAATGTAATTGAATAGAAATTAAAATATGTTAGCACACAATATTTAATTAAATTATAAAATAAAATAAAGTACAAAGTTGAGAAATAAATGGGATATTTGATTGTGATTTAGAAGACGATATTTATTGTTGTGTTTACCAAATTTTTGAACAGCTCACCAACAAACTATATATAGTTGGGAAATTTTTGCATCATTCTACTGAATTATCCAAATATAAAACCAACCAAACTACAATATTTTCCAATTGTCAAAAATGCAATTATGGTTACTCGTGTTGACAAGTAACATTGTTGACTAAACAATTTCTGTTTTGCAACTATAACGCAAATTAACCAGGATCGGCTACTATAATTTCATTCACAAAATCTTATTTGATAAACTTGGTGTTTTAACTGTTCAACCCACTCTGAAAGTAATAATATGTTTTGTGGATTGTAGAAAGAACCACAAAACATACCAAAATCGGCTACTACACTTTTACCAAATCGCATTGAAAACGAAATGTGGGAAGGTGGTACTTGACCTGCACTGAACCAAAAACGTTGATATGATAAAGAATAAATGAGTAGATTATCGACTATAACACAAAGAAGAATTCAAAATATGTTATAATTCATATGTTGTCGCTTCATATATGATGATTAAGAAAGAAAAATTCACAAATAGATACAATGACTATGTTCTCATATATACTGACTCATTCGGGAATTGGTTTACTTTTGCATCATCGATTTGAACAGAACATTCATATTATAAAATACCGAAGTGATAGATTACTCACAGTATCATATGGTGATTCTCTGTAAGATCAGTATAATTGCAAAATTAATAAAACCTATGGCACCAGAATATATTCAAAAACCAATTATTAAATATATTATGAATCCAAGCGCACATATGAGAACAGATTACAACTTAAAATGTTGAACAATTCCATCAACGATGAATATAACGTCAACGAGGCAAGGTGCAAGTTAAAAGAAAATATTAATAATATGAAACATATGAAGTGGTTGGACGAAGCCAAGTTAATATCCATGCAAAACACAAAATTTAATCATGGTAAAGTGAAGATTTTGGCAATGGAAAAACTCCAGTAAAATACAGAGTATATAAACTAATCAGAAATAGAATTAATGCCAAAATAACACAAATTAGAAAGGAATACTGCAATCGTTTCAGTAAAGACATGGAACGTGATTTGTATGGAGGACAAAAGAAAATTTGGAACATTCTCAGAAATACAAAGAAACCTGTAAATGAATATACCCAAAAGTCAACAGTATCTGCTGAAGCATGGATTACGCATTTCCAAAATTTATTTACCACCATAGAAGAGTTGCAACTGAGACATACGAGGCACAGAGTTCAAGATAATAATTTTTATGTAAATGAACATTATTAAGTGTTCAAAAGCTCTTCACTGAAATAATTAGCGATGAAATCACGTCAAAAACTTCAGAAGGAACAGATTAACTATTACGATATTCAAATTACGACTACTTGTATAAAAGTTCATTGAGTACAACACAACCATTTTCTTTGTCGATCTAGCTTTCGACCGCATCCAACTTGACGATGCTATAAGCATTTTAGAACATCCGGCAAAACATAACTGGTCTTATACAGCAGATAAATGTTAACAACACAACGCGAATTAAAGTAAATGGAAAGCTCACCAATGAAATGCCAATATCAATTGTTATAACTGTATAACTACAATGAAAACAAAATCAATTGTTATAGCCAAAGAACTTAACAAGTGGTAGATAATATACCAATTGAACAAGTCATGAACTTCAGTTATTTGGGTGCTGCAAGAAGCAGCTATCGAGATGTTACTGAAGAAGTTCGCTATCAAACCAACAAAGCTGCATCAATATATGAATGACTTCGTGACGTCATTTGGAGAATCAAGTTCATGTTACTAGAAAGCAAAGTACGAATTTATAAAACATGTGTTAGACCTATTTTAACATGTATGTAACACTGTATGGAAACCCGCAGTGATACATCCAAAACTATACAGCTTTTGAGGGCAACAGAAATGAAGATGTTACGTACAATCACCGGTCATTCAATCACGAGATAGAATCAATTGTGATGATATCCGAAATGATTGTCTTAATAAGGATCACGATAAATAAAAGAAATTTATAAACGCGAATTATAAAGAATCTAGCAATATTTAAAATAGAACTACCCAAAATATAAAATATTAATATATAAATATTAGTGTAATCATGTCACAATATTTAATTGCAATAAAAAGTATTTTCTAGTTTACTAAAAGTTAACAGCTTTATTGTGGAATTTCTTTTTTCATATACATAACCTCAACAATCAGAAAAGTCGTTATTATGCTCTAATTATTCAATTATTATTGAAAATGTAAGTATTTTAATATATATTAATTGTTTTTCGTTCCATTTTTGTAACCAATATATGCTTTTAGTAGAATAATTTTAAGTTAAAAAAAAACATTCGGAGGAAATTAGTTACAAAATAAATCACCATTTTTTTTTTTGTTTTTCATCTTTAAAAGTTAGAAGTTGTACTTGTAACTACCCAAAATAAATAGTTTAAAAAACAATCAGTGATAGAATACTTAAACATTAGTGTAATACTCAAGTATAATCATGTCACAATTTTCAATTACAATAAAAAGCATTTTCTTTTTACTAAAAGTTAACGGCTTTATTGTGGATTTTTTTTTTCCATATACATAACCTCAACAATCAGAAAAGTCGCTATTAAGCCCTAATTATTCAATTATTTTTGAAAATTTTAATATTTTAATATATATTAATTGTTTTTCGTTCCATTTTTGTAAATAGTATATGCTTTTATTACTTAAAACACAAAAAAAAAAATCAAAGAAAATTACTTACAAAATAAATCACCATTTTTTTTTTTTCATCTTTAAAACTTAGAAGTTGTGCTTGTACCAAAAGTAACAAAAAAAAAAAAAAGCAATTTCTACAAACAAAAAAAAAGCAATTTCTACAAAAAAAAAGCAATTTCTACAAAAACAAACACATTCAAACTCATCACAAATTAATTGCGTATTAATTGATCAAATAAAAATATTAATTATCACTATATACAATATTAATTAAAACAAAAATAAAATTATGTTAAAAAAGAACTATAGCTAATGTTAAATGCTACTTGAAACATGGCGTGGCGTCTACTTTTGACAGCAAATATTTTCCCACGCTAATATAAATTTCGAAAAACATAGAATTTCGAAAATATGCCACGAACTTATTTCGGCTTTGCGCTTTAAACACACATGATTTTAAAAATCTTACAATTTGACATTTCAAAAAGTTAACTGTCATTCATTTAGGTAGCGTTTTTGATTTATGTTATTTTTTATTTATGTTATACTACCGTACATAATTAATTTAGTGCACATTAATGAACTTATTTTATTAGTACTTACAATGGAATTTGAGTAGAAAAAAGTGTCTTGTATTCAGGATTATTATTTGAAGATGGTATGCGTATATAAAACGCCTAAATTTCGTTAGTACAGTTCATTTTTAATTATATTTTAGTAAATGCATTAGGTTATAAAGAAAATTAACATTTATGATATTTACATACACTAGTAATGAAATTATTTATGATCATCCACATTATTTATGTACAAACCCAATAATAATAATAATAGCACAAATGTACAACAACTAATAACATACAAAAGTATAGTAGATTCAGATGAATTTTATATTATGTGATATACTTAATTTAATATATAAAGTAATACATTGTGATCCTCTCACTTACTGGACAACACAGATTACTGTATCAGAAGACAGACCCATCAGATATGGTGAATACACCAGAAATAAAAATCCTTTACTACATCTCTTCATTATTTAGAATAGAATGGAAGCCTATTTGGTAACAGTTACCAATTACCATTAACGTTCCACTTCCGGTTCTAGCTTGGTGTATAACAATGACAAAATCAATGGCACATGTACGAAACTATAAATTTATACATAACTCATTTTTCACTCTCCGGCTCCGCACAAATGCGTATGAAATGAGCTGGAAATATCACTTCAATATCTCCCATAGGTGATACACGTAAACTATAATCACCACTTTCTTTACGTTATAATTCGTTTCCACTGACCTACATTGTACATTCTAGACTCGAATTATGATATTTAATTTAGTTAATTCAATTCTAATTGTAAAATCCATATCTTTATGATTTTCCATGGAGTGTTTTCAGTCGATAATATCTCTTGCTCGTCTCATTTTATGACACAAATTTATCGGTAATGAATCTGTATTGTTAAAGATATGTATATATAAGTTAGTATTTGAACAAGAGATAATGACATGAATTGTAATAATTGTAATAAATCAGAGTCAAAATGATCTACAAAATAAGATCAATCTATGTAATTCGGTATTGGAGACCTACGTATGAAGCACACTAAAAACCAGAATATATGTATTTTTACATTTACATTCACTACCAGCTGCTGAAAACTTTGAATATGATATTCAACATCGAATAAGGTGCGGCTGGATCAAGTGGAGATCGGTGTCTGGGGGGTTTTATTTTATCGAAAACTGCTATCAAATGTAAATGGGATTGTTGTGTAAAACTGTTGTTTGGCCAGCAACGGTTCTGAATGTTGGACTGTTAAAAGAGCCCATATGCAGAAAGTTAAACACAATCGCGAAATGATCATCCGGAGTAACATTATAAAGTAGATTAAAATGATACGGCACGTAATGCGTAAATCGAAAACTCATACCATAAAATTGACTTGAAATATTGGTAATGATGTGAGAAAACGTGACCGCCCACAAGCAACTTAATTTTCGGTTATTCAAAATTATTTGCACAGATTGGATATAAACACTTCGTCATATTTTAGTCTGCTATGAGATTTTTATTTTTCAGAAATATAAGTACGTACAATATTCATTAATATATAAAATTGTATAAGTCTGTTTAGAATATTTACGTCATTCAAATGCATAATTTTAAGCAAAGCAAAGATGATGTCATGATATCATGCCCAAGAAAAATAAAATAAAATAAACAATATTAGTATTTAAAATAATTTTTTACCTTTAAATTAACATTAATGACCTTATCAAAATCGGTCTCACTCATTTTTATCAGAAAATTATCTTTTGTTATACCAGCTGAATTAACAATAATAGTTGGTGGTCTTTTAAATTTTTTTAAAACATCTTGCATAGTTGCAGTAATACTTTCAGTTGAAGACACATTTATTTCAATTGGAAAATGAACTGGAAAATAATAAGCACATTTAATCAGTAAGATATTAATATTAATTTATAAAAATTATTAATAAAATATGCTACCTTCACCAATGGCCTTTGCCGTTTCCTCAGCAGTTGGAAAATTTTTATCGGCGGCAATAATTGTGGCACCATCTCTTGCTAAAATTCTACATGTTGCTCTACCAATGCCACTACCGGCTCCTAAAAATTGTCATTTATTTATATATATATTTTTTATAACTTTATTAAAAAATAAAATTAAAATAAATAAATTCATTAATGTAAGCGATTTTAATTTTAGTGATTGATAAGTTTAAATTATAATGTTGCTACTACTATTTCTCATCGTTTATAATTCTAACAATATTTTTCAATTCGAATTTGTACTGCACCATATATAATTAATGTAAATATTATAAGTATTCTCGATACTTTTGTCAAACTTAAACTAGACTGAATAATTAAATTTGAAATACTTGGTTTTAATCGAATTTTCAATTAACATCAAACATTTTTAATTTAATTATACATTAAATTATAAAATTATCGTTTTACTATATCGGCTCTTAATTTGATTGATGTGATATAAAATTATTCTAAAATTCTTTCATATATCAATTTTAACTCTCGAACATATATTTTAAAATTCATAATTTTATTTACTTATATTTGTAGTATATTTTAAATAACTTCGAAATTAGAATGACATCTTAAATTGGCATTCATAAATACCACTAAAATATGTAAAACGTAAGTAAGTTTTGAAAACTATTTTAGAAAGCGGTTGGATTTTAAATATGACAATAAAACTATTGAAAAGATATAGATATATTAATGATATCGAATCATCAATTTACCAGAGAGGTAATGTAAAATAGTTGAAAATATAATAAAATAGCCTTTAAGAAAAACTTTTGGTTTTTTTTTTTGTAGAAATTTTAAAATCAAATTCAAAACATTGATTTTAAATTTAGATAAGCAACATCAATGGACATTGGGATTTAAATGTTGGAATACAAAACAAGAGACGTTCGTTTGCTTGAAGTATTGCAGAGATAATATAAATTATAGCATTTTCATATCAATAATACAATTACTATAAAATGACTAGTAACGGTAGTTACACTATTATAAATATACTATGCTAAGTACGATTGTAACTTAAAACAATTTTATAGTATTTTTTTTATAGTATTATACGAGCATGCATTTTAAAAAATATTGATAAAAAAAATGTACCTGTCAAATTATTTGTTCTAGCACCGATATTAGCTTGCTATAAATATATTCAAGCGTACTGTTCTTTGTCGAATAATGATTTAAATAAAAAAAATCAAAAATATAACACAATTAATTATAACAACACAAAACTGTAATTAACACAACAATTATGCAATGCAAAAGGAACAAACAAATAAAAAATAAAAAAACATAAAATATTAATAGATAAAGATATATGGAAACTGCTGTTAAATTAATATTTCTATATAATTATTAATTATGTAACAAAAAATAAATAGCTAATAACAAACCACACTGAAAAATATATTTTAAAACCGTTAAATTTTTATATTGTATCGAATTATATCGGTTTGTATAAAAGATGCCGATTATTTGAAACTTTAAGAAGTCTTGATGATTACCCAAGACCAGCTACAAAAAATAAAAATACACAATTGAACATTCTTTAGAGTATCTAAAATTTAATGAATTAAAGTTTAGAATAGGTTAATATTTGGCATATTATATTTATTCTAAATTAACAATACATTATTAAGTTCATGATTATATTTTAAGATTATGCCAGCATATTACCATAATATATGAATAGAAAACAACAACAATTGATGTTGTCTTCTCATTACATATGCATAATACACGGTAAATAGAAGTATTTTTTTTTTCCTAAGAATATTTTATCAGATAGAAAATGATACAAAACAACTTAGCAACATATAATAATTGTTATATACACATGTTGCATTACAAATCTGCAAATTTATGGAAATTACATTAATCACATTGTAGAAATATAATGATAAATGGATATATACTCGTACATGTGTATATATTTCAATAAATTAAAATAAAATAAAATAAGTTATTTTTCTAATAAAATATGAAATAAGAAGTATCATATATAATAGCATGTAATCAATCAAGCAGTATTCTTATCTGAAAAAAATTATTTAATGCTTTCTAAATATAGGTAATAATTCTAATGGTTTTATCCAATTATTTATTTTACTATATATATAATACGAGTATATCTATTATATGTTTTTTTTTTAACTTATCATAATTTATTTAATGCATAGAAAAAATATTCAATAATAAAAAAATAATAAATAGAATCACCTGTAACAAGAGCTAATTTTCCAAATAGTGGACCTGGCATTTTCTATTCTTTCTATATTAAATAAGTATTTAAATTGTTACAGAAAAAAAACAAAAATAAACAATAAGAAACAATATTAAACTTAAAAAAAAGTATAAATTATTATGTAATAATTGTATATATACACTTAAAAATTGATAACGCAATATTCGTATTAAATGTGCACTAGTGTATTTATTTTATTCCATTTTTTTTATCACATTTTTGGTTATTATAAACATTCAAAAAATAAAATACTAAAATAAAACATATAATGAAAATATTTTGAGGTATAAAAAGAGCCGAGTGTAGAGAAAAATATGAATCAAGTCATGCAAATGACATCATAAAACTTACATTTATTTATTTTCAACGAAAAATGTATGTACTTAATATTCAAAGCTGATATTTTATTTTCATTTTTCTGTGTGGAAAAAATTCTCTATACTACATCTTATGCACCAGCCACAATTTACAATTCGATGATTTTTTTTTTTAAAGATCCACAATTGAAAAAGGTGTCCGGATAGTCATTTTTTCTATATTATATACGAGGGCGTATTAATAATGAAGATAAAAATAAAATTAGGTAGCACATTATTGTTATTATCATTTGTCTAATAATTTGTGAATTACGAGAAGAGACTATAGAAAAAATATTTTATATAATTAACTAAATATATTTCAGACAGGCATAAGGAATTGTCAAATATTACACAACAAAATATATAAAACTTTTAGAATTAAATATCCATTCAAATATGATTTTTTGCCACTGTATGCAATATACTTTTTAAATTGCATAATTAAATAGCTTAAGTAGCATTTCGGTAATTTTACCAATAAGCATTGCATAACAAATAATAAACCTATTTTCTAGGCGATTCATGAAGTATTTATTGAGAAAAACACAAGATTCGGTTTTTACAGTATTATCTTATCTTCACACAGTCTTATCAGTCTTATACAGTCTTATCTTATACAGTCTATATCAGTCACAATATAAATTGATAAAATCAGTCAATTGTATGCCATTAAACCGTACATTAAATTCGTCAAAACAATGGACAATGAACAATATTTCATTAAATACATTTGAAAAATTTTGCCATGGGG
>JANSTX010029577.1:0-11516 GCA_027564355.1 Penthetria funebris | reverse complement strand
CGAAATTACTATGAATTCATAGTTTCGACTATGCTGTCGATATATATACATATCAGTCTTCTGACACATTGGAGTTTTCAGAATCCATAATTTTGATCCAAAGAACTTAACTTCTTATATCAAAGCCTATTTTCAGGGATTGACTACCCTTTAATGCTTATGCACGAAATATACTATTTTTTATGGTCTTAAAATGTATATAATTTAATTTTAACCGACTCATGGGATAGCAGGAAGAGGAAAAATCAATTTGATAAGTGATTGTTAAGTCGAAAAGTCCGCCTTTGAATTCTGTCAAGAAATTGGATGATTGTTCGTGAAACACCATCCCATAAATGGGGCTCATACTCTATTATATAGGCCTTGTATACGATTTATATATAATAGCAATGTTAACCGAACAGAAGTATTATATGCATTAAGCATGTGATCATTTCAAAGAAGTCGATTATTAAAATGCGATCCAAAAGAGACACCAACTTTAGGAAATTAACACCGCAAATTACTATCAAATTGAATTACAACGTTTGGGGCATCTAGTTTATGCGACAGTAGATAAAAGTGCTGTTATCAGCATAACTGTGTGAATAGGAATTAGAGGTTAATGAAAGAAGATCGTTTTTAAAAATTAAAAAAGAGGTGGAAATAAGACGGGTACCCTGAGGTACACCTGCATTTAATAAAAATAGATCGGCATTTACACCATCCATAGTGACATGAGTTGTGCATTCTTTCAAAAAATCAGATATCCACACTCTCTTATTGTCATAAATACTGTATGAGTCAAGCGAGGACATTAATATACAATGCTAAATCCGATCAAATGTCATAGATATATCAAGTACAAGAACAATTGCATCGTCGAACATGTGAATTTCAGTATTTTGATGAAATTTATACCGACATATTTTATGTAGCTACTTGATTTTTTAGTATTGTTAAATTTATTAAAAATATATTGATATTTATTGATCTTGTTGACACGAGTGGTTGTAAGGAAATAATAAATGCATTGTGAACAAAGTGCACATACCTAATTTATTAGATAATAATAGTATATAAAGGATCTGAGGAAACAGACTATAATCAAGTATTCAATTGACTCAGGATTGTTCACCTTGAAATTTGAATTAAAATTTTGTTCAGTTTTAACAGGAAATATAAAGTTTCCTGTAGAAATCAATATATTAGTTTCCTACAAAGTTTTTTTTTTTTTTTGAAATTTGAACGCATCTGCTACTTGAACTACATGAACTTCAATAAACCAAATTCTTACATAATTATTAAACATTATACATATATATATATATATTTATTATATAATATTGACATTATACTGGGCTATGTTTAGTATATCATCTCGTTTTTCAAAGCAAAATATTAATAATTCAGACATATTTGAATGAACATGAAGATGATCATTTACATATTAAATTACAATTTTCATTAAAAAACAAAAATCAAATTACATCAAACAAAAGTATAAAGGAAATAATTTAACATACGGAAGAATACTCGTGAATCCTGTATATCGTGCCTTCCCCCCAAAATTTTGTGGAAAATATCTGTCTTTATTATAATTTGTATACCAGAAAAAAATAAAAAGGAAATATTGTAAATGTAAACAAAAATAAAGGTTAAGTAAGCTAAATTTTATTATTATTATACGAGTACGAGTATAGCTGGGCAATTTCTTATTGGATTCCTTGTTCCTGTTTGTTATTTTGTATTTGCCAAAAGAAATAAGTGAGTATATATATATATATATTGTATTGCCATCACAATTATACAATAATCTATATGGGTCCATATAGGAAATGTGTTTGGCTTTATCTTTTTTATTTGCTTTTTAGAGAGATACAATGTGAGTTGTAAAAGGTCAAGGAAGACAATGAAATTCGTAGGGGTGTAGGAGACATAACATTTTGTGGTAAATAAAAATAAATGACTTTTGTGGCAATGTTGGTGGTGGATATGAGTGTTAATAATTGGATTTCGTATATTGAGCATATGTGATTTTTTTAAGGATAATATCATATATTAAGATAATAGTATTGTGCTATAGAGAAGAGGCCTACTATGGTTCTGTTTTTTTTTTTTTTTTATAACTTTGGTTCAATGAATCATTGATGCGATATTCTTTAGTAATGGATCATTTATATGGCTTGTGTTTCCAACACGATTTTGTTATTTAAAAAAAAATAAATCTAAATGGTTCGTAGAAGCGTAAAATTATTAAAATTGTTAAAAGTGATCAAAGTTAAAAATTAGGAAAATTAAAAATTCGCTTTTTTTATGTTTCGTTTAATACGATTTTTACAGTCTTTAAAAAAAGATTTCAAAATGAGTCTATCTCACAAACACCCTCATAATTTTTCAATAATTCTTTTAGTCTTTAATTTACAGTTATAGGGAATATAATCTAGATAAAGGTTCATACCTTTGCTGTGAATTAAATCTCATTTTAAGAGAACCGATAATTTTGGTACAATTTTTTTTTAAAAAGTGTTTCATATAAGTATATAAATTATTTTAGAATATTTCTAGTTTTATCAAATTTTAATATCAAAAATATATAAAACAGATCAACATTACAGATGTGCTTAGAACCATCAAACTTTTATTTTTTTTACTTTTCTTAAGAGAAGTCATAGCTTAAGAAACTTAGAGAAATCCATTAAATGAAACTTCGTTCAAGGCTATAATAGAATATTTGGAATATTTATAATTAAATAATGCTATCAAAAAAATTGTTTCTATTATTGTATTAAAACATCATTAAATTCACAATACATACTCGTATATATGTACACACATATTTGAACTTATATTGATATTGCATAATTATTTTGGATATAAATTTTTTAAATATTTAACTGCTTATTCAAAAGTATTGATAAAATATGTTATTATCAGATAAGATAGTATTATTATCATTAAAATAGTTACGTATATATAGTGGAATTTTGTTAAAAGTATATTAGAATTATAAAATTTGTTCAATTATACTAGTATATTACTTTAAAAATCACAACTAATATTATTTTTCAAATACATGCATATGATTTTAAATGATTAGTGCTGAAAAACCGTTAATTAGTATAAATGTGATTGATGGAGTGGTATAACGATTCGGGGATTCATCTCTACTTTAAAATGACTCCAACGTTACACCACACATCGATAACTTAGATATTTAGCTATTGGTTTTTGTTATCGTCATGACGCGCTACGGCTAGTTTCTCTCTTCATTTACTCTATAATTCCAGTATTTTACTCCGTTAGTCATTAGACAATTGTGTTTAGTAATTCGTTTTTCTCAGTTTAAGTTTCAATTAAATCCAAACAAACCTTCAAGAGTTGTCGCAGGTTACAATGTATACAATAAGCATCTAGGACTGAGATGCGATGTAATTTAAATTGTTAATTTTCATAAATTTTTGTTGTATACATATCATGTAATAAAGAATTTTTGAATTTAATTGAATTGAATCAGTAATAATAAAATTTATCATTTAGCATAAAAATTGTACAATAGTTAATTGTGAGAATAATTGATATAAAGGTATATGAACAAAAATTAATGAGATATTTTCAAAAACTTCCTTAGTAATATTATTTGCTGCTTAGCAAATATTCAAACCGATTTTTGTTTAAAATGTGGTTGTTTCTATTATACTATAGAACATTGATTACAGACCTTATTTTAAATCAATTTTACATTTTCTGTAGAAAGTATACAACTCGTGATTTTTTAATTCAATTTTACACATTTTATTTATAGATAAATTGATTAAAGTAAATTATCAAAAATTTACGTAACTGTTATAATTTTTTTGTACATAATTTTTTGCTATATCCAATTCAATGATATTTATGTATAAATATCAATATGCTAAACATATTATTAATTGTTTTTATATTTTGGATAAAGTAATGAATTAATTTATTTAAATTTAATAAAATGCATTATACCAATAAACTATGTGTGTGTGTGTGTCTGTGCTGGAAACTGTTCGCAGTTAATCAGCAATTGCGGTTTTTGATGAAATTGCTACTGTCGTCGAGCATATTGCATATATAAAACTTAATTTAGTATTTAATGAAGATATATAAATTTAATTATATTATATGCATCGAATATCCATTTTCTCTATCGGCTAACTTTGATGGCGATTGTCTTTACCGCACAGGTATACACCAACATACGATTATATGAAATTTATTTTAGATTTTATTCAAGATCATTACACTTAAGGCATATAATTACACTTTCATTATGCATATCTCGTATGTACTATATATATATATATATATATGCGTATATATGCATTTAATAAATTTTAAAACTCATATATACCATTTATAGACCTCAAATGAAGAAAATGGTTGCTGTAAAGGTATTATATTTACCTTTCATATATTTTGAAATGTGTTCTGTAATAGTTTATTATTGTGTAACGCAATGTTTACATTTTTTTTAAAAAAAAAAATTAAATTTTATAGTTAAATCGCGCTTATTATATATAATATTATATATAGAAAAAACAACAAATCATTCATTAAATTGACTGGTAACCTCTGATAACCTGGATAGAGTTTTTTTCCGCGTATTTTAAAATGTATACGATTTTTGTAAGTGTTATACGAGTTTGTATAGATATTCAAATATATAATTGCATATGGTATATTATGTAATTGTGGAGGAGTAATGTGTATTATGATTTTTGTTTAATATATTTTAATTATAGTCAAGTAATGTTTTATCTATTACATATACATCACGTATTATTCATTCAAAACTGAAGTAGTTCATTTTTATTTTCAAAAGAATTCCTCCTTTAATCCTGTTTTTTTTTTAATTTCTTTTTTATTTAATAAATTTACATTTTGTTTTTATTAAAACGAGAGTTTGAAAATAGAATGGCATATTTATATTTTATTAATCAATTTTAAAATTAAACAGGAATTTTCTTTGACATTTTAGTGACCTATAAATGAAATTTGCAAAATAGATATATAATACTTGATAAAATACGAATTTTTTATTTTAAATACTATAGTATTGTTGTATGTAAATTTAAAACAATAAATTAATTTTAATATTTAAAAGTTACACAAACTTGATTTAGATATATCCGTTGTGATGAATGAATATCGGATGTCAATTTACATGTACTATATTAGGGGTTTGTTACACATGACGAGTGTTAAAAGTAATGTTTAAGATTGATACTATTCTTTTTGATAACTCTGTAAAAAATATGTTTCAAAATATGTACCATTGTCTATATAGTGTGTGTGTGTGTGAAAAGGATATGCAATGAAGATTCATATTAATTAAGGTGAACATACTGTTTCTTAGCAAAGACACATACCGTATTTAAAAGCGACCAATGAAAATTATTAAATTATAAATAAGGTGTTTATATAATTTATTGATTCTTTTCTTTAATCTTCAGTTGAAGTACGAATACATTTATGTGTTATCAATCACTAACTTTAATGTATGCTTCAGTTTTTTTTTAGTATAACAAAACGTATGCATAATAATATCCTTACAATTTCATGTTATACTTAAAAACTTATATTTCGATTACATAAAATTTTACTATAATTTAGTAAACATAAATTCAATTAATATACTATAACTTTGTCAAATATAGTCTATGTGTTTATTGAGGTACAAAAAATCCTATACTATTGGAAATTAATATTTCATTATTATTTCTATTTAAAATGAACGTCTTCAGCTGTTCAAAATGAAAAAAGAACAATGTTAATTACCTTTGACGAATTGATTAATAAATAATTAATAAAGTATATATGCCATATAATATTAATTATATTAAATCCGATACGGAATGTACAATTTAAGTATTAAGTCCATAAAATTTTATTATAAATATATAATTTATTAATAGTGCCATACGTTCCAAAAATGTTCAAAAATATATTAGGTACTGTACTGAAAATTAGAACCACATTTTTTTTCTGTTTATATGCACATATCATATGAATGCAGGCTAATAACCTTTATTAATACCACTAACGTGATTTGGAATATATCAGATGAAACAGTGCATGTTTACCGACCAATTTCACAATCGTCCATTAATGTGTGTCAATCATCTGTAATATAACTATCTATTTCTTTAGATATTAGTCTTTAACCGTAATTAAATGTCATTGCGTAAAATGTATAGAATTAATTTTGGGATTTGAACCCTCAATATTCGTTACGTTACTGTTGAACCGAACTATCACATAATCTTCTATATTCATTCATTGTTTTGATCGTAACCATGTTTTTAATAATGTTTAATGTTAAAAAACGTACATTCAGCACTATTGGCAACACTAAGGCTACATTTTGCCAAACGTTGACGCAACGCTATCGTAACAGTAAACACACAACCGTAACGTAATTAATTTCGTTACCAACCCCATCTATCCGAAGTACTTGATGTGTGAACCTATTTTTATTATATTTAAATCAATTATTTGCAGTGACGTAAATTATCTAAAAAAAAAAAAAAACAAACTCTACTTTTATATTATATACCTATTTATAAATAATTTTTAATTGCATTTATGTATATTGAGATAGTAGGTACTAACATCTTTTTTATGTGTATGTTATAAAAAATATTATTATGTAATAAATGATAATAATTTTAATGGCTATTAAATTCTTATTGACTTTTGCATAATATAATTTGAAAATAAAATGTTAATTTACGTATACATCTTATATTTAGAAAGAAAAAAATTTGTTATAATGACTGCAATAATGCTAAAACACAATTATATAATTTTGTTGTTGTTGCTTTCAGTTTACAAGCATATGATTGTGCGACGTACATATACGATATGTATTATATACATGGCCAAAATGTGCAATTCGCAAAGCAATTCGCCACAAACAGTACAATTTAACAATGAAATTTGCATCAACTGTACTGTGTCCGAAGTGAATTGCGCAACTGTACAGTTTTAAAAATATCGCATCGATGCAGCGTTTGTGGTATTTAATTGAGTTTTGACATTTGGTATAAAGAATAAATGTGAAATGAATTATGGCTGTCATAAATTTGAAATTAATATGCCCAGTTTAATGTTAAAATAAATTGTGCAGTTTAATTTCACAATTGCTCAATTGATTTTGGATAGACCTATATTGAATTTAATATTAAAAACAGAGTATATTCACCCCCGTCGTCCATCCGGTTAAAGCACTTTACCGTAAAGCATCTTGTTACTAACAGTAATATTTTTTAAACGGTGTTATTTCAGTTTCCAGATATTGGGTTAATCTATTATTAAGTATCTAAATTCCCAATAACGTCCTTCGAAAACAACTGAATTCAATTATGGAAGTGTTTTTTTTTTTTTTTTTTTTTAGTTAATCATTCGAAATCTCATGTTACCGCCACCATCAGAAATGCAAACAAATTTACAACTTTCACAAGCTACAAATTTCTATGCCCAAACTTTGACCACAACATTTAGACACAAATTAATTAGAAAATATACACATATGTGTTTTTAAAGTTTATTTATTTTTTTTATATTTAATTGGTTTATTCCTATTTTAATTACCATTTGCCTATACCATATAACAACTTAACACATATAAACTTTTGTCTGTTCTTTTGTGGTTCTTCTGATCCTTTGCCAGCCTTTTGTGGGTATACTATAACGATACATGGTCCTATACCGTGCATATTACTCATATATTTTGTGAATATAATTTCTCAATTTATATTCCAATAGTTATGCATAAAAATACATTTTGTTGTGTTCCCTGAACTTTTAGAAAATACTAAGTATAGATAGATATACAGGTATATATTTATATTTATGTAATTAGTACAAGTGTAATTAAAATTATTACTAATTATTTACTTATTTAACTATAATGATAAGATATGTATGTTTTCTTTTATTATATGTTTAAAAAATTAATTCAAATAGATAAATTAGGTTTTATTTGATGAAAGTAAGCTCGCCTTTTAAATGAGGATTAATTAAAATATATAAGAATTTGGAACTTATTATTGTGCTTCTTTTTTTTTTTTTTATTGTCAGAGTGTTTTAAACAGAAAATTATGTTAAGAAAATGAAAAGAATCAATTATTTATTTCGAATGCGATACGTTTTCGATATTGATTTTCGTGAATATTAGAATTCGAATGACATGCTGTGACAATTGCATTACTCTAAAGCTTTCTTAATCATTTGGTGGTCGGGTCAACTAAAAAAAACAAAAATTTAAATGACTTAATGTTGGGTGTTTGTATATAAAATATACGTAAATCAATTCAAGATGCTGCCAGTGTTATTCTTAGATCATTTTGTTTTTGATTATTTGACGAACTTTATCGAAATTAGAATTGGCAAAATTTTTAATTTTATCAATATTATCCAAAATTGTGTATTTCGCAATAAATTCATCTTTTATCACAATACCATTCATATCCAACGTTATTCCAACGGTTATATATGCCGTAGTTTGTTATGTCAGATCATGCCACATTTTTATAGCTATTATCAGTACGGCATCCAATGTTATAAGGAAAGAAAATAATAATTGCTGAACAAAAGTTGTACGTTTTGTAATTATATAATATTTGAAAACGTAATGTATTCAATTTAAAAAAAAATTATTTATGTTATCAGCGTTGCTTCAAATGTAGCATTTTTATTTGACAGTTCTAACAACTACGTGCACATGACATTTCGGAATAATTTCCAATTAAGCAAAACAATCACTCACTGTATAGAAATTGATTGCGGTCGAGTTATCAGTGACATATTTTGGGCGGACACTCCATTTTGTTACCCCGTAAAGTTTTGACAAATTATTTCCAATTTGAATATATTAAAACTTAATATTTTTGCATTTAAAATTATTAACGCAAATTTAATTTTCATAAAAACATGTAAATTATAACAGATACGATTAATTAGTCTTTATTAATTCGTAATAAATGAGGGTAAGAAAGAACAATACAATTTGGTGAAATTGATTTTCATCTATTCCGAATTTAATTAACCCTATTTTTCGAATTTCTACACACTCATGTTTAATATTTAAGTTAAGTACGTGTACAGATGCAGAATAAAAGATTCTTCACAAAATACATTTTCCGCATTAATATTTAAAGGGTTGATTCTGTTCAAAATGTTCGTCAATATATATATATATATATATGCATATAATACTGTATAATGCCAGAGTGATTAAGGGTGCACAAATAAATGGTAAGAATTTTTATTCTACTTAAATAATTTTGCCTATGACACGTGACAAACATACTGGCACGAGTATATTTAAAGCATATACCAATTTTAAATATTCGTATTTTGCATATTTTCAATGAATTGAAATCAAAGGAATGGACCTGCATAAAATATCCATTATAACATTTATTTTATCTGCAGTAAACCGCTGCCAATTTGAGTGCAAAATTATGAAAGAGGTATTTTCAGGGTTCAGAGCATTGAAAAATATTGCTGTTGACTGTTGCTCACTTAGTTTCATATATTTGAGTATAGTGTCATTTGATATTATAGTTAATATTTTGCTATTTCATTTAATATGCATCTAATGCACCTATATTCACGAAAACAGAGATTTGTGTCATGATATGATATTCGTCAGTTTCCAATTTACGCAGCACCTAAAAATAATTTGTCTGGAATATACCGAATTTGAGTATATGAAAAATTTGTGTCAAACCTGCCAAGTCCCATTTAGCATTTCGAACATCTGTCTTGCCTTTTGTATGCGTTAATTGCAAAAAATGCGCAACGACCTTCTACATATTTCATCCTCAGACACGAACACTCTACCTATAACCGTTTCCGAGATATTTGCATTTTAAATAAAATACATTTTCTAAAGGTTATGATTTCATATTACAAATCCATAATCCTATGAAATATACCAACGTTTTTTATCAAAAACAAAAATTGCAATATCTCGTTAACGGTTGGAGATAGAGACATGGTGTAAACGGTAAAATACTTGGCGATGCCTATTTCATTTTATTCTTATACACCAGATAAACTGCTATAACAGATAGTTAAATAAAAACGAAAAAACTCGTACTATCACAAGGTTGATACAACAGTGATTTATAAGTTACATGTTAAACTGACTGTCTTATGACAACAATACCTTAGTATGTCAAATGGTTCTCTGCATATTGATGTTCAGAAAAACGGAAAGAAGGGCGATAGCTATTGCCAAATCTAGAGCTATAATGTGAGTGATAATTAAATTGAACTGGAGTCTAAAATAAATCTGGAATCTGGACAAGTGTCAACTAAAGCGATAAATGCATTAAAAAATGTGTGCCACAACTACAAACAGTGTTTTAAAATTGTCAGAAACACTAATGTTAACAGTTTAAAGAATAGAAAAGATGGAAAAGTATCCAAACTATAAGCGATTATTGAGAAAGTGCTAGCCGCGTTTAGTAGCAAATGATAGTGTTTAGTTGCAAATTATTGGGATTATTAGGGTTTAGCCACGTAGCGATTGGTAGCGTTTAGTAGCGGTTGGTAGCGTTTAGTAGCGATTATTACAGTTCAGCAGCGATTGGTAGCGTTTGGTAGCGATTATTATCGTCTAGTAACAATTGATAGCGTTTAGTAGCGATTGTACGCTTAATTCACAAAACAAAAATTTTAAAATATTCTCGCTAGTTAGAAGAGTTTCATCTCGACGTGCCAGGGCTTCTGCAGCAAGTCGTAGTGGTTCTCTAATTCTTTATTAGAAATTTCCCGGGATTCGGGAATAAATTTCCGGGCATCCGGGAATGCTTCCTGCTTGGTATATCTCGGGAAATGCCGAGAACAACCCTCTAGACCGCTAGTCATGTTCATCGCAATTTGTGAATTTTGTGCTTTCAAGAATTTTTTATATCGATACTTTCAAATACTTGCTTAAAGTCGATATGTATTTGCTATTAAATAAACTGTTCGACTATGGTTTCTAACGTGTTTATGCGTAGTATGTGCACAATCTGCCAGTTTAAAATTCAGCATGTTCGTCACGTTAATTCTCGGTTCCAATACAGAACTGATTCTTTCAGTTGTCTTATAATACAGTAAAATTTCATGTTATTTGAATTTCCAGTGTATTGTGCTCGATCTGTAACATTTTCACAGTGTTTTAGGTGATCCTGTCTTGTTTTGTTTTTATAACCACTACCTTCAATTTACCTGTCTGTTCGTAGATTATAGACGTTTCTAAACATCGGCATTATTGATTTTGCATTTTATTTCTTTTTTTCTTTTTATTATTAACAAATATTTGTCGTCACTTATTCATTTGTTTTTGCGATTTTTGACGCTTAGATTTTGGTTTCCAAGTCTTCTTCTTCTTCTCTTCTTCTTTTTCCTTGCCTTTTTTCGTATTCAGGGTTAGCCCTCCTACTTCTCAATCTATTTCTCCACAAGTTTCTGTCTTGTGTATCGTCACTTTCTGCATTCAATCTGTTCAG
>JANSTX010029566.1:0-14443 GCA_027564355.1 Penthetria funebris | reverse complement strand
AATTATATTTTTCTTAAATTGCTTTTTTTTTTTTTTTTAATTATAAAAAAACGAAAATAAAAAATTATGCACAAAAGTATAATTTTTAAAATATTTATTGAAATAATTTGTATTTTGTAATGTGATTTGCAAACGTATGTAAATAGTGGTAATTAATGAAGTGACCTAATAACATCTAGATCGCTCAATTCATCTTTACTTCTACATGTTATTATGATAATTCCTTCTGATGCGTATGCTCGAATTTTAAAAGAGGATATATCTAATGAATGTGTCATCTAATTGGAAAATATGTCACCAATAAACTAGATGGCTGGTAATTTATTCATGACTTTACTGAATTATTCGTATATTGAATAAACAATTTTATATATGCAAAAATACGCTCTGATATTGTCAAAGAAAAAACACATAAAATTAAAAAAAATAGTAGATCGATAAATGTATTTAAATTTATGTTTATGATTTAACTATTATTACAGTTAAATACTTTTATTTCGTAACGTTACTCTTTCTATTTACAATAATATCACTGCATTGTTTTATTTTTCATAATTTTTCTTGCATGTGCTAGATTTGGATTTGTATTTGGATCGATTAGTATTTAATAGTTTATGAATTGCATGATTTTCACTGTATAGTTAAAAGGTTCAACAATTTTTCCTATTTAAGTTCACTCATAATGCCATTTCACACAACATACTTTTGAGATAGTTTATACATATATAAAAAAAAATACCTCACATTTTATAGTTACATCATACAACATTTTGCCGATACATTTCGTCAATGTGTAATTGATTTAATGCATGGAAATATTCAAGATTATACGGAAATTTGTGAAGATGATTTTTTTGATACATTAATGGGTGTTGCCGAAACTGCTCTGATACCATCAACACCAGCACCGACCCGTGGATATTTCAATTATGGTGTTATGGAATTTGAAATACGGCTTACTGAAGATTTAATTTATTATGCAAGGTCCGCGACATAAATCAATAATATTATTTTCTAACAAAATAATACAAGAAAAAAAAATAAAAAATAAAATTATGATAACTAAATTAAAAAATGAAAAAAAAATATTTAAACATAATTTAATTCAATATGTATTCTCTCCTATCTATTCCAGTTATTATTTAGCAAGATTTAAAGATTCCTATCGTCAGGCAACAATTGATTTAATGTTGGGCAATCATGTTTCGGCTGAATCATTAAATGCACTAGGCGGTCAAGTTGTATTAGATGAAAATGATGCATTAGAAGGTGCTGAACATGCAAGATTATTGGTTGAAGATTGTAGACGAATGTTATTAGGAGCAGCACAATATCCAATTGGATCATGGGGTTTAATTGATGCAGATCCAAAGTAAAATTTCATTTAAATTATTAATATAATTAAATTGTATATAAGTTATTAAAGTGATATGTGTTTTGTTTTAATAGTACTGGTGATCCAAATGAAACTGAAGTTGATAGTATTTTATTGTTAACAGACGATTTTTATTTAGTTGCTGAATATGATTCACATTTAGATAAAATTGTACGTTTTGAAAAAGTTCTGTTAGACAATGTTGTATTAATTGAATTTGGATTATTTCAACAAACGAAAATTTTCCAAGGTCCATCTGTTGCCCATTTATGTGTACGTTTTAATTATATTGTTAATGGTATCGATGGATACTTTCATATGTTTCGTTCACCGAATATACGTTTTTTTAATAATGTTGCTGTTGTTATTAAGTCACAAGATGAAGTTATGGGTAAATTTAATTATCTACTGTTTTTTTTTTTTTTTTATTGATATATTGAAGTAAAATAATTGAATTTTGTTTATTCCATAATATTAGAATCTTTAATGGCTATTGTTGAATTCTTTCGTATTGCACTGCATACCAGGGGTCGAACTGATGTTGAATTTGTATGTGGTGGTACATTACAGCGAAGGAAAAGTCGCATACCAATGTTGGACGTTCAAAAGGTGAGTGATTTTTTTTTTCTAGTATATACAATTGTTTAGTAGTAGGCTATTGATTTTTTTTTTTTGTATTCATTTGAATATGTTATGACGCCCATTTAGGAATTAAAATTCAATTCTACCAATCTTTCCGACTATGCGTATGTTCAGATGATGAATTATTTTGTTCACACGAAAATGAATATAATTTAAAATGTGCAAAAAAAAAAATGCTTGAATCGACGAGCATTGATATGGTTAGAGAATTTGGAATTCAATAAACGTAATATTCTTGGATTTCAATGAGATTTGATACAATGAAAACGCAAAAAGAACTGGGTGACATCCCTTTATTTGTTGGAACTCTGAACCATCGAATCATTTGCATTTTTTTTTAAATATCTGGATGTGCTAAACTTTTTTTTATAGAGATTACCATGTGTAGGTCCAGTTTAGAGAGCCGATGTTTCAAGTATCTACTCTCAAAATTTTATATTCTTAATTAACTTCACTTTTGATACTCCCCACGCGGAGATACGATTGGGGGGAGTACTTTACCTGCAGAATTCTTTACCAAAATTGAACACATTTCATATTTCTAACATAATAAACAATAAATGAATAATAAATAATTTCCTTTCTCTCCTTTCTTCGACCGCCTGACGCAAAATCAGTAACCCAAACCACTAGTACTTGAGATGCCAAGGTTGTCCAATTTGATCAATCTTCACCATTCCTATTTTCACAGAATCCTGACTAATACTGTGGGTAACTCGTAGCCAAATATATTTCTATATGCCGCCCACGAATTCCTTCACAAATTTTATGTTCGTCTATTATCGTAGGCTCTATTACTTTGATAATAGTGCCACAATAGCCATGTTGGCTCTTGATTTAAACTAAAATATGTTAGCCACATATTCTCCTAGAGACCCCCCAAATTACGGTCTGGATACTTTTTTTTACCGGCAATGTCCAGGACAAGTTTTAGAAATTAACTAATATACTTATAACGTATAATAAATGTTCTAGCTTTTTTAATCAAATTATTATTTATCACAAATTTTTATTTTATATTCTACATCTTAATTATGCAGAGTGGTAGTGGTATGCCAAGAAATCTTTCCGAATCACAATTACTGCAAATTGGTTCGAAAGCATTAAGTAATGTTGCTGGTCAATTTTCAAAATTAGGTCAAACATTAAATCCCGTTAAAATACGTTCTGCCAACCGTAAAAATCGTAAAAATAGTAATCCACACATTGTTTATAATCCAACGAGTACAATGATTGAACAAGGTATCGATTGTAATTCAATGGTAATAAGTGGTGATAAAATGGGAAAAGCAAAATTTTCAGTTGGTAAATTGAATAAAAAAACGATTGAATCAAGTTCAGATTCAGAAGAAAATGAATGTAGCATTTATGAACCAGACAATACCGATCTAGTTCAAGAGAATCCTTTATATAATGAAAATACATTTTTACCAAGTGTTGGTATTGTGATGTCATCAAATGATAATTGTAATAAAATGGGATGTGAATCAACAAGAACTGCAGCAGTTGGTAAACTTGAGAATAAAGATAATTTTGCAAAAATATCGGCTGATGTATGTACAATGTCAATAACATCAATAACCGATAATGTAAATATTCCCATTGGTATGCTGGAAAATTCATCACCAATTCGTTCAAGAAGTCCAGCACCGGTAATACGTATTAATGACGATAATGAAGTCGATTGTATTTTATCGAAAAATATTGATCATAATAATTTTATGGAAGTAAGAGGTTGTTCATCTAGTGGTACAAGGTAATAAATAGTTATAATAAAAAATAAATCACATAATGAATAAATAATAATAATAAATGTTTATTCAAATTTATAATAATAGATCTCCGTCGTCAAATCGTGATTTAACATTAAATTTATCTGGATCTCAAAGTGAAAATGCATTAAAACAATTGAAGACACTAACAAGTCCATTATCAAAATTAGCAAAGGGTATGCAAAATTTTGGTATGAATTTGGATCCAAGAAAAATGAATTCAAAGGTAATTTGATTAATTAAAATATATAATTAATTTAATTAATTTTTACTGATTAATTGTTATTATTGCTTTATGATTTTCTAAGACAACACCAGTTACAGCTACCGGACCACCAATTGATGAACCAATCGAATCTGAAAGGGAAAAACTCCATGAAAAATGGGACACAAATAAGTGCAAAACAAAATTAATAGCTTTATAAATATTATAGATTATTTTAAATAATGTTACATAATTGAAATTTCATTAATTTAGAATAATTTGAAAATTCCAAAGCACCGAAAAGCTATTTTAAAAACGAAAATTATTAATGGATGTTCATTGAGTCTCTCTGAACTTTATTTATATAAATTATATAAACACATAAACGTACGTAATGAGTTTAAAAAATTGTTATCGTGATAATTATATTTTAGTACTTTATTTGGACATGCTACTAAATCTTGTCTATATCTCTATCTTTATATTTAATTCTAGTTTTTTTTTTATCTATGAATTTAGTTTTTAAATTATTAACTTTATTTTTATTTATTTTCAATATTTTGTTTCATTATATCATATATTTATAAAGTATGAATGGAATGCATGTATGATGGAAGGAATACGACTTTCTATATGGGTACAAGTGAGTTTGTAATATGCATTGCGAGAAATAATATCAATTTCGTTTCTTTAAGTAGCAAGTTGATTGTTTATGCATTAAAATGTACTACTTTAAAATACATAAGCGTTTTTGGTTTCAGAAACTATTTACGATCTAAAAGTATTTTCAATCAATCTAGGTCGCTATGCACTTAACTGATAAATCGTTTAATTTACACAGTATATTGTCAACAAATTACTAAGATCGCAATACGATCAAATCTTTTGGTTTACAAATAGTGGTATGATTTAATTAATATTTAAAGCAAATTTCAATCAAATAATTCAAACCTATTATTTTTGTTATTTGTTGTTTGATTAATTAAACAGCATTCTTCACATTTGCCCATTCTTTTCTATGAAATCTATGCTCATCTGTTTCACTATCATCATCTTTTGTCAAACATTTGTCAATGTTCCTCTTCATTTATTTGTTCACCATGAACCGTTATGAAAGACACCATCGACGTACTAGGATTGGTTCAAGCAGAATTAAATATTTGCGTTAATGTTCAATATAAGATCTTATTATTAATCCTGTGTATGTGATGATAATTTGACAAACTGAATGCATGGGTTGCGGGTATACCATTAATCAGTTGGGTAAGGTGTTAAAAACGTATAACGAAAATTGTGAAGATAATCTAGTAGATAATCAAATGAGCCTCTTGTTATTTAGGCCGTTCACCTTATATGGTTGATATTAGATAATTCATTTGATAATTAATGATAATGATTGAAACAAACAATTTTGTCGATGCAGTTGACATAATCCTTCAATATAATTATAATTTTAGTGTAAATTTTGTGCAAAACGCTTACGCTTAATAATATACTTAAATTTTAATTTATCAATTTTCATTTGGCACAAATTTTTCGTTAAAATCTCGTAAGATTGTATTAATTAAATATAATGATTGTAAAGCGTCCGCTGTCGTTTGAGTGCATGAATTTCCAGAAAACGATTGTAATATAATTGGTGAAAATTTAAACCTTCCCTTAATAATATTTAGAACTAATTTAGTTATTTTAATTCGTTCCAATTAGTTTATAATTCCATTATAGCAATAAATATTGATAATGTTATTAGTAATTTAATTGAAATTTAGATTAAATGTAATAATTTTTGTATAATATATAAATTATATGTAATTTATATATATATATATATATATAACAAATGTGTGTATAAATGAGAAAAACTATGCCCAATTCACCGCAAATAAGTCACCAAAAACAGATTTTTATACGCTTAAAATTCGTTTGATTCACCCAATAAAGAGTTGTGATAGCTGATTTTAGTATTTTTACAAAAATATTTGAGTATATGAAATACTATCAGATGCACCAAGTGATATGATAGTATGCATAATTGAAAATTAGCAGAAATTTAAAACAATTAACATAATATTTGTATATTATAAATATAATAATTTTTTTTAAAAACAAGCCACCTGAAAGCACTTAATTAGCAAAATAAAATTAACAAATACACCTTTAAACGAAATAATAAGAGCAGTAATTTGCTGTCTGAAATACTAGTCAGACAAAGCTTTAGAAAAGGCACGAAGTTCCGTAAGTTCTTATTTCTGAAAAATATCATTACAAATATCGAGATACATAAAGTGGAGTCCCATATATCCTCTATATTTCTGTAACACTTCAAAAAAAAAAAAAAAAAACTGCTTTGTACAGTACATATTTTGTGTTAATTTTTTACCATTACTCGGTTCCTCGGTTTTGCGACTGTTTGTGATAATAATAGATAACTTATTCTTGTTTAATTGATTTATTTAAAGGTTAATTGCAAATAATTGAGATGGGATCATTTATATAATATCTTTTTATGTACTGCAGAAAGTAAGTCGTTTTTAATATTGACCCATCAGACACATGTAGCCAATAATGTTAAATATTTATTAGAATAATTAATTAACTTATGAGAAAAAAAAACAAAAACATTATAATACACCAAATAGTATCGATTAATTGTAAAATATAATAAACTAAAAAAAAAAAACTATTTAATTAAAAATTTATAAATGATAAGCGATAAGTCAATTATTATTGTAGCTGCGTTGCATATTAATAAATAAATGAAAATCTATAGTTGCTTAATTAAAAATTATTGTACAATTATTGTAATTATTATAGAATAATCTTATGAATAAATTTGAAATTTCACAAATTTTGTGAATAAACAATTGTTAGAATTTGTAACACATATTAAAGGCAATAATAATTAAATGCATTTAACATCGATTAAATTATGTTGATCAAATGGGGTGTAAATGGAAGCACAGTAAATTCTCTAATACAACATATACTATGTGATCTATCATCATTTATGGTTTGAATACCAAAAGTGATACAAGTAATACGATGTTAGTATTTTGTTTCTACTACACAATTGACATCAAGTTGCAACCAAAGAACGAATTAACTTTAAACATGTAGAAGATCTGTCATGCCTGATAAGTTTCAAAAAAATCATTTTTTTTTTTTTTTAATGAATTCTCAAAATGTTTCATAAACGGTTAGAGATAGAGACATTCTGTAAACAGTAAAATACGTGCTAATGCCTACCAAATTGTATACACCTACGCCCAAATAATCAGCTATAATATATAGTCTTAAAAATTGAAAAAACTCATGATATTAATAAGATTTCAGCATCGTTTTCAATTGCTAAAGATGTGCAACGACTTTCTACATATTTCATACTTAGACACGAAAACTCTACCTATAACCGTTTCCTAGATATTTACAATTTAAATAAAATAGATATTCTGAAGATTCTGATGTCCTAATACAAATCCACAAACCTATGAAATGTACCAGCATTTTTCATCAGAAATATAAATTGCAATGTCTCGTAAACGGTTGGAGATAGAGACATTCTGTAAACAGTAAAATACGTACTGTTATAAAAGTGTGTTTTGGGAGGTTGCTATTTGTTATATACAACGTTGATTCTCTGATAAATAGCCGTGGCCGAGCGGTTAACGTAAAGGCTATATTCGTAGAATAATAAAATATTCACTTGCACTTTAACAAAAACTTTATTTTATTTTTATTGGAAAATACAATACAATTTTACTGTACAAAATGTTTTTCTTTTCTATTAACTTATAATATATAATTCGCTAACAGTAAAATTCAATATCTCGATGTGTATTTTATTGAACTTTATTTTTAACTAACTTCTCCTGTTCATAACGCCCCTATTTATATTAGCACCTTATACATTTTTCTAGTTGAATGAGTACTAAATATATAGTAGGCCCTGGTACTCGTAACAGTACTAATGCCTACTACATTTTATGCACCTACACCAAATATTTAGCTATAATATATAGCCTTACATAACGACATATTTGCAATTTAAAGCAAATTTACGGTTTAGTATCAGGCAATCAGGAACATTAGATGGTAATTTATATTACTAGAAAGCAAAGTACGAATTTATAAAACATGCGTTTGACCTATTTTAACGTATGCATTAGAAACCCACAGTGACACGTCTAAAACTAAACAACTTACGAATAAAACAACGCTCAGGTGGAACACGGCCCATTGGAAGGCCTCCGAAGAGATGGCGAGAAAGTTGGACATCCGCATCACAAAAGTAAATTGTTAGAAATACACTTTGACATAACGAAAGAAGAAGAAGGCGAAGAAGAACAAGACGTTTTATTATGGTTTTATTACCGATTTGTGTTAATAAGATTTCGATTAATTACGATCATATTAAGCCAATTAGAGATCCAAATATACTAGTTTACACATAAAGAATATGTCAAATGTTTAAACAACAGTTTTTTTTTTGTATTCAGACATAGTTAAGTATTGATTTTCTAGTTTATTAAATCTTCAGTGACAATATCACCCCACAAAGTTTCTAAAAGAAAAAAGAATCCGTAAATTATTGCAATTGATAATATTTATTCCTATTCAGTATTCTATTTTTTAAATATCCATATATATATATATATATACCAATGTTCTCTACACAAAAGTCTATATGCGGTTGTAACTTTCTACATCTTTTACACCCCATCCTATGGCAATTTACGAATTGCTGTGGCTAAGAAGGCGTGTAATTGAACATTCAAAAGAGTCTCCACTCTTGAGTAAATACGTCTTAGAAATCGATTAGTTTTAAATAAGGGATATTGTCAAGATGAATTTAACATCAATTTGAGAATTTAAGAGTTTTAGATTAATTAAAAAATGACAAAGGGAATCGAAAAATGTGTTATAGTCTACAAAATCAACATTAATAATAGAAGCCAGAGTAATAAAGTGGCAATTTGGGTCTATTAATTCGCGATCATACGAGTCGACCATCTCAATATTTTATATATGGGGTCATAAATGTCGTAAGTTTCCAACATTTCCAAAGAAATTCCAATTTATTTGATTGATCACAACATAAGTGTAAGTGGTAAGGTGCAATTGGACATCATTGAAGCAACTAGCGAATCTCACTGCATATATAAAAAATATACAGTTAAATGTACATGTATTTGGTTGGTGATCAGATTTGTATTATAATAAACTGTTGACAAATATGTCAAACATTTTGTGATCGATCAATCGATAGTTGGCATTTTTCATTTTATCTTGAAGAACTGTATCTTATAAACCCTTGTGGCATTCATATTTTGCTAAAGCACAAAATTTAACAACTAGTCTTTCAAAACCACAAAATACCGAAATATTAAGCACCCGTTGTAATTAATTCGAGAATCGATTTAATTAATAAAGATTAATTGAATGATGATGAATTTAATTATCTGACCTGTTGTATCACAATGTAGAAACTTTCATCGTGAAAAACTGGATGATGTTTCTTATATGTTTAAGTATTTAGTAGAAATGCGATACTGAATAAAATGGTATTATAGGTGATAGATCTGACCAATCAACTTTAAATTCTTAACTTCAATTCATGATTTATATCTTAAAAATAGATTTGGACGTGAAACTGATAAGTCTTATTTGAAATGTAGTTCGTAGATGATTCTAGAGATTATAATATTTTAATAACGGAACTCAAAAGTGAGGGAAGCTATACTTGAATTATAAACAAAATTTTCGGTGATTCTAAAACCAATTATTGTGTAGTTTCATTGATTAGGGAGGAGACGAATATGATCACTTCATATACATTAACGTTTACATTAATTAATACCTTAGGCAAAATATTAAAAATCAATTGCTGTAATGCAATATATAATAATTTTCCAACCTTCTGGATATGGTTCTGATTTTGTGTTGGGAAAATTGGTATTGGAATACTTGTGCTACACTGAATATCCTTAGCTTAATAATAACCACTAAAAATTATCAAGTAAATGTGTCATTAAAAGCAATTGATTGTGAGCAATGAGCAATGACTGTAGTAAAGGTTGAGATGGTATAATATTAAGAGTAGTTGTACATTTTCATTGTCGTTATTGTGAAGCCTATATCTTCACCTATGTTTAATAAAATAGCTTATAATTTAAATAGAAAAATTTCCTGGTCAATTTCAAGTGATTCAATAATTTAATTTTTTCAAAAAAAATTAAAATTTAATTATTCCACAATGTTGCATAATTGGACTAACTTTAAAATGAAAATCCGAAATCATCCCCACACTGCAATGAAAAATAATATAATAATTGTAGGTAATAACTGTATAATATAGCCTATATATATGTGCTCGAGAATAATCAAATGTAAACAATGAGTTTCCCACCGACCCACCCTAATATCGCACAGGAAAATAATGTAAGAATAATGCAATCTTAATCCGTCAAGTTCCATGGGAATGGAAAATGTGTAAATTTTTTTCTATACACAAATGCTTAGAATAGATAAATTAAACTGAAAGAATTGCACATTCTAAGTATTTGAGAGATTTTCTATCATTTTCTTTTTAATGTTTTTTTTTTTTTTGTTTTTGAATCTAAAGGCACTTAAAAATTCAAGAGATTGAAGATATTTTATGGGTTGGGTGGAAAAATATCGTTATTGCGGCAGTGAAGCAGGTAAATTTAATATAATTTTTCTTTTAAAGGGAAAATTTTATTTTACACATTACATCCCCTTTTCTTGTTCCTGGAAAATTTATGCAAGGATCAGTAAAAAGAGGACGCCTATGAAATGGAAAAATAAAATTTAGATAAGTAACGCCATTAAATGCTTTTAGTTAGTGTGTAAAGCAATTTAAAAGTACTGATTTATATTTTATTGCATATTTACAAGAAGTATATTATATAATATATGATAGTTGCATTATAATATACTTATACTTTAATTAGACTCTTGACTGTTGTTTATTTTTTATTTAAGATTAACATCAAGTAATTAAAACTTATTGTTTCCAATTAAGAGGGGATATGCGAATGAATCCCTTCTGGTTTTTGGAAGATCGCGAGCCACAAGCAGTAGTAGTGACAAATTTTGGATGTAAGAGCTCTTTCTTCTGGTAATGTAGATATGGATCATATGGTGTTTCTCTTTAAGATCAGAACAATTGCAAAATTACCAAAAGCTAAGACTTCAGAATGTATTCAAACAATAAATATTGAATCTATTATGGATCCAAGCACAATGCAGCTATATGAGAACAGATTACAAATTAAAATATTGATCAAAGCGATCAACGATGCAGATAACGTCGAAGAGGTATGGTGCAAGTTAAAATAAAGTATTAATAACGCAACATTTCCAAAATTTATATACACAGAAGAGTTTCATCTAAGGCAAACGAGGCACAGAGGTAAATATAATAATTTTTATGTCATGCTATTGAACAAGTAATTAAAACATTAAATAGAAAATCTTTCGCTGCTAATGATATCTCAAAAGAGTAACTGAAATATGGTGGAGACCCCCTAATTGCTTAAATTGTTAAATTGTTCAATAAATTCCTTGAACGTAAAGAGATACCCACAGATTGGATAATAAGTGTTATCAATCAATATAGTTAAGAAGTGTAGTATAACTGATACGAAAAACTATCGTGGTATCACTTTATTAAGTGCTGTTCAGAAATTTTTCACTAAAATTATTGGCGATGAAATCACGTCAAACACGGAGAATGGCTTCAGAAACAACAGATCAACTATTGATTCGATATTCAAATTATGACAACTTGTGGAGAAGTCCATTGAATACAACACATCAATTTTCATGTGATTTGTCACATGTTGATATCTACCATGAAAACAAAATCAATTGTAATTGCCAAAGAACCAATAAGATGTAAACTAGTGGTAAATAACATACCAATTGTGTAAGTTATGAGCTTCCGGTATTTGGATGCAGAAGCAAGCAGCTATCGAGATGTTACTGCAGAAGTTTGCTATTAAACTAACTGCATCAATATCTGGATGCCTTCGTGTCGTCATTTGGAGAACTTAGAACAACAGAAATGAAGATCTTACGTACAATCACCGGTCATTCACTCAGACATACAATCAGAAGTGATGCTATTCGAAAAAATTGTCAAATTCAAGACATGCATCTCAAAACTAAATTTTTAGACAAATACAGGTCTATGACCTAACGAAAGAAGAAGAAGAAGAAGAAGTATAATAGGGGTAACTGAGGTGCATAATTAAAATCTTCTGGCCAAACACTATATTAAAAGATCTTCGGAATTGAATTATCTACCAAATAAAGTGGTATTAAGAGTGCTATTCGATTTCACACTAGCTAGGGATCTTAGAAATTTTTTTGTTGTGTTAAATATAATTCTATTAACGGTCTGGAATATTACAAACCTTTTAATGAATTTACTGAATGATAATAAAATTATTAATTGGCTACTGTATTTAAGTTTATTCGAAGGCTATATTAATTTTTAAAAGTTTCTGATAATTGATTTCGTTTTTGATAGAAATCTGGCTTTGTTAATTTACATTTTTTGAGTTTTGAAATAATATTTCCAGTCAAATTCATATTGTTTTCGATTCAGCAAGTAAGATCCCCAAATAATCTGGATATAAAACAGCTTGAAAATATGTGCAGCTACTAGTTTTTAAGTCAAATTTAGAGCCAATCAGCAACCGGGAGTCATCACAACTGGTAAAAAAAACAAGCCATACAGAATAAAAAGAATATTACTAATTATAAAACGAAATTAATTTTGAATTATTTATTATGGTAAAATGGAATGAGTTCATACTTTTTGTAAAAAAATTTGGAAGTAAATTTCTACCCCAAAACTGCTTTCCGGATGGGAGCTAGACAATAGAGAAGTCAAATTAGTATGTAAAATTTTGAGGGTATACTTGGAACATCGTCTTTTTAAATGGACACTGTAGTTAAGTAGAAGACATATTCAAAAAATTTGTATACAAGTAACCAAATTGAAGAGATCCAAGATTAGAAATACAGTTCAAGTTTATTGTAAAACTGTAATGGCCTAAAAAAGTGTGAAGGAATATAAGAAGAATATAAAAGATCGAAAAATTTATATTAGAATATTGATAAATGATCAATAATGAATTTTATTTTTGTATACACTTCTGAATTAGAATTCAATGAATTGACAAAAGTAGACATTTCGGAAGGTCTGGAATACGTTTTACTGGGGCTACAATTAAATGAATTCTGGCACTTTCTGGATGATTTAAATGTTGACAAAATAATATATCAACATTTTATTGTTGTTTTTGGAGTAATAAGTTTTACTCATAGGGAAGAGAAGAACATCTATTGATTTTATATAATTTTATGTAATAAATTCAATTTCAATTCTGTAAAATAATAGATACCTGGTAATCACATCATAGATTCTTAAACAAACATTTTGGAAATTATTATCTTGTTTGCTTTCTACATACTTAAAAAGTGATGTTCATGGTAGCCATAACAATATGTTGGTATGACCAAATATGTTTTTAATGTTAAAAATTTTTTTCGAACAAAACGCAATACACAAAATTATTGCTGTACGTCAAATTCATAAAAGATGAAAGTGCAAACACAGTGAAAATAAATTCTAAAAACAACACACTTTAATCAGCTACAAAACGCTGAATATTCTGATCTGAAAATTCTTCAATGACTATAAATCGAAAACGCTGTGGAAAAGATGAAGCGAAAAAAGACATAAGATCTATGGAAATTTCAAATTAACAGATCGGATTCATCAAAGACAGGTTACTGAATGATGTTTTACAAACACATCGTATATTAATTGAAAACTATTTATTGGTAAACATTTTAAAGATCTCCAGAAGATATTCATAGATGTAAGCATTTTCTATAGATTACGAAGCAAAAATTCCAATTGAAAGCTTGCTCATGATATTGACTAGGATACAGAAATGCAACAAATTAAATTGATGAAAGATGAATGGTGTTTTAATCTCCAAATTTCCCGTACACCACATCGGAATGTATTTTGGGAGATATATACGTTCATTAGTGGACTCAAATGATAAATATATGATTACATACATATTATATTACATTGTCTTTATGAATAAATAATGAATCAATGATCTATAATACCATAAATTTTATTTTCCTTATAATAAAAAACAGTCCGAGTCCGTCCTGTGCATTGACGTTAAAAGACATCCAGGCCGTAATTGGAGGGTCTAGGAAAAATATGTGGCTAACATATTGTACTTTAAATCTAGAGCCAATGAAAATAACCACAACATGACGACTGTACCGCCATTACCAAAGCATATAGCCTAGGCTGCTATTGTTGCCAATTCGATAATAACCGAACATAAAATTGGTGAAGGAACTCTTGGGCGACATATAGAAATATGTTCG
>JANSTX010029555.1:0-14446 GCA_027564355.1 Penthetria funebris | reverse complement strand
AACTGTATCAGATCAAACCAGAATGCTATGGTAATTTTTGAATAACGAAATCGATATGAAACCTAAAAAATTGCAATCATGCTTGAAGAAACAAACTTAATATTAATGGTTTAGAAATTTAAGTGGTACTAAAATTATTTTGTTGAATGTCATATATATGCGAAAAATTTTAATATATATAACGAGTAAGCTCAGTCAGATATCTACGAAAAATGGAATAGTAAAGATTGTCCAAGCAAAACATTCCCAAAATTTCAAGCAAGAGAAAAGTAAAGTGACTTAGTTTTAGACTTAAATACTTATTTAGTAGATTGTGTGCACTTTTCATAAAGAATTTCGAAGATAAAATAAATCACCAGATATAATTATATACTTATAACTATACTTCATAAATATGGTCAGTATTGAATTGTAGGCAAACCTAGAATCGATTTACAAGAACTATCATTAAATAAACCTTAACCCATTATCGTTGATCAAAATATGAATATGTTAACAAAGAAAAAGAGAAATTTTTCATCGTGATTTTGATTTCGCCAAGTACATACCTAGTATGACAGCGTCAGGCATCGTAGTATGGTTAAAGTTGTAAACTAAGCACTATGATTCTTTTTTCCTATTATCTACCTGTATTAAATTATCCGAATCGTCTATTTCCCGAAAGTTATTCCATGAGTTCTGGATCATATTTGTTGTGCCGAATGTCGACATCTGCAGTCCTTGATTTAGTTTATTGTGAAATGTCTTTACCAAGAGCGTAATCTGGTTGACTGTGAACAGAAGTAGAGCATAAATTTATTGTGAATACCATCCCGTTGTTACACAAAAAATAGTTGATATGACTGAATGGTATACATTTTGTGGAAGTTATAGTTAACAAATGGTGATGATGCAATCAATTTACTTACACGTTAATTAGTAATACACATAATCATCTGTATTAATTTTGGTTTTTTTTTTTTGTTTCGTTAATTTAAAATAGATTAAGGAACATATGCGTGCCCGTAAAGTAGCTGAAAAACGTATAGAATGTGCTGAAAAGCTAGCTATTGAAACAACGAAATTAAAATCGAAATTATATAATATCGAACGTAATTATAAATCAATAGAAAATGAATTAATTGAATTGAAATGTAATTATGAAAAACTTTTAAACGAAAAGCAAACAATTCATTTAATATTAACTAATTTTATATCAAATAATGAAAATGACTTTAACATCGAAATTATATTAAATAATATTTTATCTAAATTAATTGATAAAGATAATGAAATTAAACAACTTGTAGAACAATTACAAAAGTTTAAGGAGCAAAGTGTTTTACATGAAGAATTAAATAAAATAATAACTATGAGAACAGAAGAGCTACATAAAATAGAAATAGAATTTAATAAATGTGTTGAAACACTTCAATTGAAAACAAAACAATTTGATGAACATGAAGAACTCTTAACAAAATTACAATTTAATTATGATGAATTAAATATAAAATATGATATTTTACAGTCCGAAAAACATCAACAGTATAATCAGTTAAATGAATTAAATGATAGAATTAATTTAGCCAATTCCGAATTAGTAGAAAAAAATGAATATTCCGTAACCATCGAAGAAAAATTGACAACTTACAAATCGGAAATTATTTCAAAAAATCTTTTACTAAAATCTATGGAATCAAAATTACAATTAAATAAAATATCAGAAGATAATTTGTTAAACACAAAGGAACAAATGTGTAAAGAATTAGAAATTTTAAGAAATGATTTGGATAAAACAAACACTGAAAAGATTTCGTTACAAAATCTTTCGATTGAACTAAAATTGGCATTAAAGTCATTTATGGATAAGAAAATTGTAAGTATTTTTTTCAAAACAGAATTCTCTTATATAATTAACGTGCTTTGTCAATTTCTATATGTTAAAAACCACTAAATATACTTTAGACGAACTACTCAAAACCTATCTATTCATCGGGAGATATACACTAAAACCTGCACAATTCATTTAAATTCTTAATTAATATAAATTTTTTTCTGCCCATAGGACAACCATAAAATGAAGCCATTATATTTATCAAATCGTAATATTGATATAAAACGTATAATGAAATTATTGGAACAAAGTGCAAACACTTCTTCAACATCAACATTAGAACCGTTAGAGCGATGTGTTGCATCGCTTAAAGAGGAAATGAATACATTGAATGTAGTTATACGTCAAAATGCAAATTTGCGTTGTGAAATGTCTTTAATGGATGAGTTAAAACATGCCGACATAAATGATACAAATAATGTCTAATTGGATAAGGAGTTAAAATAGTATCCCTTTAATATAGTGACTCGTTAAAAATAATAATATAATAATTAAAAATTTAATTTTCTTAGAAAATGTGGTGGTTATAAAATATTTATAAGATAAAATTTTACTTAAATTATATTAAAAATGTGAATTGTATTATAATGTTAAACATATGTCAATTTTCCCTAGTTTTTCTTTCGTTTTTAGATGCTTCTAGTCAATTTAACACATTCTTTTGTGAGTCATTTTAAAAGTTTAATAACACAGGTCTTCCACCTAATAAAACATTGGTTGTAAAGAAACATTCCATTTACATAAAGAATAAACTTTTCTTACATAATTTATGTTTATCGTTGTTTTATTTATTTATTTTTATTATCAGTTATTGCGTATAAAAATTATTTATTTATTTCAGTAATAAATAGGTAAGTAATTTAAATAACTGAAAATACCCCATTTATATTGAAAGATTTTTCAAGATCTTACAGATTTAATTTATCATTGAAGATTATGACAGTAAGAGATTAAATCAATATTTCTGTAGCTTGAACTTAAAAAGAATAAGAAATATTATACGATACTATAATCATGTCGCTGAGTATTAATAATTTAAATTATAAAATTTGTTACATAGAAAGATTCGTTTTACAAACAGATCGGTAATGCCAACTAATTATTAAATCATTATTAGTCTCACTGGATATTTCATTCTATTGTCACCAAATTATTCTACAGTATATATACTTTGATATAGATTTTCTCTTGCTAAACGTACTTCGTCTCAACTCACCAAAACTTTACATCTCCAAATCTACTAAATCACATTAATTATAGCCACGGTTTATCTTTAACTTATTTATAGTTTGTCTGTGACAATTTAAATAAAATAATTAAGTTAACCGATTAAAAGAATTATTCAAATAATACATATCTTATATTACTAATGATTATACAAATCATTTCGACTATACTGAAATGGGAATTCTACATTTAGATCACTTGATTCTGTAATTGAATATGATATTTTATGTATTGAACGATGCTAATAAAAATTAGTCCAGTTTACAATTAAAAAAAAAGAAAAAGAAATTGAATTGCTTTTTTAATGCTAAAATTTTATTTTAAAGATTTCTTTTCCATTTTATACAATATTAATTAATCATAGTATGTAGGATTTCGTAATGGATATCCATTATTAGCATTATTACCAATTAATGGATGTTTATTCATCGATGGATAATTATAAAGTCCATTGATTGGAGACATATTAGGATTATATAACTGACCAGGTTCAAGTTGATATTGAGATTGTGGCCGATACTGTTGATAGCTTGTAAGACCTAAAATATCATTTAATATTGATCTATTGGATTCAACATCAACTTTATCATCATCATTTTTTTCATCTTTAATATTTTCAGTGTAAGCACAATCACTATTGAATTCAACATCAACTTTATCATCATGATTTTCTTCATCTTTAATATTTTCAGGGTAAGCACAATCACTATTGCATTCAACATCAACTTTATCATCATTTTTTTCATCTTTAATATTTTCAGGGTAAGCACAATCACTATTGAATTCAACATTAATTTTATCATCATCATTTTTTTCATCTTTAATATTTGCCGGGGCACAATCACTATTGGATTCAACATCAACTTTATCATCGTCATTTTTTTCATCATTAATATTTTCATGATAATCGCAATCAACAGATCTTGATTCAATGTTAATTGCATTGAAGTAAATTACAATTAAAACGATACATACAATGTTTAAATGTGACATTGTGTTGTTGAAAATATATTCTAAAATTATACAAAATTGGTCTTTTTTATTTTGATAATCATTTAAAATTAAAGTTATTACTTTTACCAACAATTTGCATTTATATGACGTCGTCTAAAAGCAAAAAAATCAATATTTATGATTATTATTATTGAAATATAAAATTGTTAATAATTTTATTGTTATTAAATTATATAAAGGAATACATACTTATTTTAACTTTATTCTATTGCACTTTATTTACTGAATAATTTTTTTTGTTGAATTTCTATAAATTGCGTTACTATGCATGCACAAATTATTAAATAACTTTACTTAGTTTTACACCAACAGAAACCTTTTTATATAACTTGTAATGTTAATCCATAAAAATCAATTATTTAAGGTGGTTTGTGCTTCAAAAATTGATTAATATATTTATAACTTAATTATCCATGGTCAAACGATATAAGTTCCAGATTAATCATAACTATCGCTTAAAATTAGATATGCAAAAGTGTGCATCAAGGTAGTACAAATAAAATATAGTTTTACATATACGTAGTTACTTATCATTCTTATCAAAATGTTGTTAGTTAAACAATAGGTATCACAAAAATATCACAGTCTTTTTTTATAATACATTTATTATGTATTTAGATAAATAAAATTTAATTTATATTTATAATTTTATTCTTCTATAGATTTTTGGTCTCTAACAAAACACTAAACATCGATTTCATTAGAATATGGGGTAGCACAATACGAACTTCTCATTTAAATGATACATTATCTCATATCACTATATTCATAATACTTAACACAATTTTGATTCTTGCGTCAGCCTATAAATGTAATGAATTGTGAAGAGAATAAATAATTTAATGAAATTCTGGGAACTCAAGATTAACTATTAACTATATATAAATGTCAATGTTTTTGCTTTTATTAAATGCATATCTATTCAATGACATATTGGAAAAGAATGAGTTTTTAGACGTAAATTTTCATTTCCTGTGTTATTTTATAGAATATCAATTAACTTAATAAAATATTTTAATATATTCTTAGGTCATGTAATCTATTCATCAATTGTAATTGAAACCAATTCAGAATATGGTATTAATATAAATTATCATATAGAACAAGGTGTTAATGGTACAGAAATGAAAGTTACTGGTGATTTTACTAAGTTTTACCTAAAAGATAAGGAGAAACCACCTGTTCTAGTAGATTGATCGTTAGTTTCTATTGTACGCAACATATTATGTAACTATAATTGTATAGTAATGCAGTAATAATTCATTTAGTTTGTTGTAATTTTAACCAAAAACAGGTTTATTATAATAAAAAAAAAAAGTTTATTAAAATAAAATAGTACAAAAATTACATAGTTATTATCATTAGCATAACGGTTTACTGTGAAATTGTAATCGTTGCTTTCGATCCTTTTCCAATTCCTTTGCTCGACTCCAGCATTCCTGGTCTAAAATCGATTTCCCTTTTGATAAACCTAGCAATCTTGATAAAACCAATAAATTATGAAGATCATCAGCATTTGTAGCTTGATCAATGCGTCGCATTTCAACAAAATCATTTTGAATTATCTGTAAAATTATTATTTATGTAATTAAATATTATCATGAATAAGAAAGACAACAAATTCTTTAACATTTATCTTATAATCTAAAGTTGACAATGACTTAAATAATAATATTATGCAATTCTTACGTCTAATATTTCAGGATTCATATTGAAATTTTTTATTTTCATTGATGTTAAATATTTTCTAATAGTATTTAATTTTGGTTTTAGAAAATGTTTAACAGCTACAATCGTTTCATTAATTAACTTTACACAATCATCATCAGGTTTTAAGCATAAGTGAAAATTACTCTGAAATAAATAAAAATAATTATATATAATATTGTAATTTAAAAATATATCAATGACTATTTATGAATTTCATTTAATTACCGGTAACATGCTCTTTCCTTCACTTAAAATTAAAATCGATATATTAACATCAAAATCAATTTGATAAAATTGAAAATCACATCTTAATTTTTGATTATTTATTAAGTATGCAATATTACTAACTGCGTGCACACCATTAGTCTCTAATTTACCAACATTTAAACGTGTCTCATCCAAAATAAGATGTGTTTGTGGTGCCAATTGAAGTAGTCCAGCTACAAGTTTATTCGTTTTATAGTCTTTTCTGAAATATTATTGAAATTAAATTATAGTATTATAAATATTTCGTTGGCAACAACATAGATATCTGATTATTAAATTGATACAAATTAAGAGTACTATAAAGCCTAGTGACTTTTAATACTTACTTTGGTGTGAAATTTGTATTATTCATATTTTCCAAAGTCATGGGAAAATAATGACTAGCAGGCAATAACATTTCAATTATTTCATACACATTTAATGTATAATTTGATAAAACATTTGCTGGTATATGACTGATATTTAATGTAAATTGACCAATAGTTTGTAAATCAGATCTCATATAAATTGTTGCAAGTAAATGGCACATAAGATATTCAGCAGCAATTGAATCACCAAATAATAGCTGAGTTAATGCAATTTGTAAATCTTTATAAATAGTTAATTTACTATCAACATCTTCATCTTCATTCAATTGATCAGTATATGCATTTAACAATGGATTATTATGTGTTAATTCTTTTATTGAAATTGCATGTATTCTTGGTATTAGTGATGGTGGTGGATTCATTGTTTGCACTTCTTCAATATTATCAAATTCATCTGATGAATAATTTGCGCCATCTAATGATGGATTCACTGATAAAAATCCAATGACTTCAATTAGAGAATTTAATGAAAATCTGTCAAAATCTGAGTAAATCTAAAAAAATTAATTTAATTAATTTTAATTTATTATTAGTTTCTATAAAATATTAGCATCTTACTTTCATCATACATGCTTTACTTGGTCTTGATGTTATTGGTGAATTTATCATATATTCATATGACAATACCGTATTGGTTTCTGTATGAACGGCTGGCGATTGATTTTCAATATCAATCCGTTTTGTTCTGTTAACGAGTGTTTGTTCATCTGTTTCCTCTTCTGTGACATCTTCATTAATATTCCGTTTTAATGTACATTCTTCGTGAAACATTTTTTCATTAGAATGCTTAACATATTCAATAGCATTAATATTTTTTTCTGATTCAATAGCCCATTCATTCAAACCGGGAATGCTTAATAGAAATAAAGCTCTTCTTTCTCCATGCACATTTAAATCTGAATCTAAATCAATCGTTTCATTATTCTGTGAAATAAAATATTAATTTCTTTTTAATATTCTAATATTCTTTTCAAAATTAGAAACAGTTCGTAATTTCTCAATTTGTGCAAACTATTGATTAAATGAAAACATTGATTGTTTTCAAATTTTTTTGCTGCATATTTATTTGACAATTTGCAATCCTATGAAACATAAGATTTAATTGCTGCATTTCAATTGTGTTTCTATTAATGTCTTGAAATTGTTAATATTCTCCTGTTCATCCTCTTCGGACAGGATATTTTATTATGCTAAAACAACTATTCATAAATACTTACCCTAACTGCAAACGTATCTAAGAACTTTCCATTCTGTATTCTTGTGGTATTATCACCTTTACACTTAACTTCATATTTATCAAAATAAATTTCTGTATTTAACATATCTTGAACCATTCCGCGAAATCTCACCAAACTATTGTCACGCAATTGATGAAGAGGCACATGATTTATTAATGGAATTTGTTGCCATTTAGAAACATTTTTCAATATTTCAATACATTCACCTTCATTGTTTAAATAATATTGTGGTGTCCACAAAGAGAAATCCATTTTAATATTTATTAATAAATGAAATATGTTTTAAGTAAAACAATTCACAATTTTTGGTTAAATACAATTTGACACAATAAACAAATGTTTCTATGGCGCCAATTAAGGAGTACGTTCATTCTATTCCATCAGTCTCACAACAGAGTGATACTTGATTTCGAATACAATGTAAAACTGCATACTCGATATATTATAAACTAACATTAATGGTGTTAAATAAAGCGCGGCCGATTAGCGTAGCCAATTTACATCCATGTGAGTTACTGATAAAACTAGATTACAATTACCGACGTATTTATTGATTTAGTGGGTGCAAAACTTCTCACCAATAAGCTTGGCAGTTGGGAATTTATGACAATAATATATAATACAGCATTTATAGTATGATTTAGGTGACGAATGGAGTAGACGACAATAATGGAGGTTAATCAATGAATCTTTACCTTCACGCACTTTCAAAAATTAACATCGCAATGCCGCAGTATGCGACCTCAGGGCGTAAAGGTTTAAAATTTTCAATTGCGAAATCTCATTTTATTCTTATTTTAGTTGACATTGTATAATAGAAATGACATAACATAAATAGAAGCAAATATAATATACATCAAATTTACATGTTAACTAAGAATTGGCTGTCATGAAAGTAATTTATTATTACTAGATATGGCACAATATATGTGAACATGTAACACTGATATATTTTTATCACTAATTTGAAAAAAGACTTCGTTGGCGATAGTTATAATTTAGAATCACCAGATTGTTTACTAAAGCGAACTGTTTACTTCCAAATAAAAAAATTAATTATCCTATAATTACGCCCAACATATAAACTGACATTTCGGTATTTTGCTTAGTAAAAATTTAGGTGACTTGGGCTCTAGTGATTTATACATGTGCATTCTTATACATATGGTACTCATAATATGCATTTATATCATAACGCCAAAAGAATATATAGCTATTAGACGATAACAAGTTATTTTTAACTAATAATTTGAATGACATTAATTTATATATTACAAAAAGTGAATAATACTCATAAGGCATAGTTTTTGTTTAAAATCTAAATTATAAAACAATAATACATTATATATAAATTATATATAATATACACGAGTTTAATTGTAAAGCGAAATAAAATTTTAAAAATCGCACATACTCTCAAAGCTATTTTACCGATAATATATTTTGACTTACACAGGACCTGAATATTTAACATTTTCTTGTCAAGTTTGTTGACGTCGTCTCATAAAGTAAATACGTAACTATATCTCTTACCACAATTAAATTTTGATTCTTTTTTATTTATTAAATGAAGTTAAGGAAATACGTAACTTTCTTTATTAAAATCAAGTGTACATAATGTATTACCTATCATATTAATGTTAAGTGAATTAGAATTGGTATGTGTGTAATAAAATTTGTTAAAAAAGGGATACTTTTCATAATTCATAGTGCTGTGTAAAAGGTGAGTACTGAGTAATTTTGTGTTTTAAATGACTCCTCCAAGATCTTTATCACATTATTTACATTTAATTTATTATAATTATCAGATATGTAAATTTCATTCTACTTTAATGTACTTACCATAACTGGTAACTTGTCATTTAAATTATTGGCTAATAAACAACTCTTCAGTTATGATAGTTGTTCGTTCTTTCCACTTTGCACATAATGTTGTACCTGTAATTTAAATTTACTAATTAGTTTCTTTTCTCTCCTGAATGTGATTAATAGTTTGCATATTTTTTTGTTTAAAAATTATTTGTTAACGTTGTTGTTGAACGCAGTTAATTGCAATTATCCGTAGGCAGTCATACGAAATGAATTGTACTCTCTCTCTTAGCCATAATCAATCACAATAATTAGGTCATTGTTGTGTAACCTTGATCCTGTTGTTCTACTTACTTATAGTTCTTGTTTGTGTTGCCTGCGTCGTTTTTTTTTGATACAAGAATTACGTCATTTATTGGAATAGATTTAGATATAAATATATGTATATAAAGTTAAAAGATAGGATGGCAAGACCGACAGAAACGTGATAATACTATAATAAATGAACAATCTATACATAATACATAATAATAATATTTTTGTAGATATCCTGTGTCGTGAAATACTCGTATACTCAAAATTGTCGTTACTTCTAATTCTGATGTGATTGTTTGTTGAATTAAAAAAAAAACATAATTCTTTTCATAACAGCAATGATACATTTATATTGTGGCAAAACTAATGAAATAGAGATGGAATCTTCGGATCTTGACTATGTGGGTGGACATCAAGGTGGACAGTAAATATAAATATTTTTGAATTGAATTAATATGAACTATCTAGGAAGACATTAATAATACATTTATATACTATTTTTATACTATACGTAAATATAGCAACATACTAGAAAATTATATATCTAAAAAAAATATGAGACCTATGCCAAAAAAAAAAAAAAAAAAAATAGGAAATTTCTGGCCATATGACACTCAAAGACTAACTGACCCCCTGATAAAAATCGTATAAATTATCTTAATATTTGTAATAAAGACTAAAATTGTATGTCCAAATTTTTGCCTAACTTGATTAACAAATATTCTGTTTATACAATATCCAATAACTACCACAAAAATCCTTCATTTGGTCAATATATGCATCACCAGATAAAAAAGAAGCGAGAAGGATTCACATTCGGATCCAAAGTAACATATATTGCCATAGATTATATAGGCTAATGATGTTTATTTTCAAACTAATCATTAGTGAGAATACGAAATTATTCAATGATATAGATGAACGATTGTAAAGTCATTAAGATACAAATTCGCATGACTCATAGTCATTTTCATGAAGGATACTTCAGGAGGCAACAAAATTAATTAATAATATGAGTGACATAGCATACAATGTCAGCTCCTACTAAGTTCCTGCTGTGTGTGTTAACAACCGATTTATCAGCGTTTGTGGACAATTGTTTTTCTAGCGAGACTGGTAAATAATAATATTGAGAATATAATGTGTTATTTAATATGTACAATTACTCACAGTCAATCTGAAAATACGCATTTGTACCATCATGGCGCAGTTTGTAAGTTAGTATAGTCCAACATCCACGTACACCTTACAACTATCACCAATCACACAAATACTTGCAGCAGTTATCTTCATTCCATTTTATTATATTAGGTATGTTTGCATTTAGAACTATTGACTTTTTTACATACAGATTATCATAATAGAATCATCAACACTCAATTCTTTCTAAGTAACTTGGATTTATCCAACATATGTTATTTAATTATTTATTTCATATTATTTATATATTATTTATATTTAATAAAACCAAAAAAAACTAATCTGACATAATTTAATGAACAAAAATAATAAAATTGTTATATAATATTTTAAACATTGGTTCAGTTTGACTAATTCAATAAAAAATAATGTTAAATTAGGTAAAAAACAAAAACAAAAACGTACATTCATTCATGTTCTTTCAAATTTTACCATTCCATCATATTACTCTTCTAGATATAAACCTATTGTCAGTATGTTCTATCCATTAAATTCTTCTATATGTATATGATCATTCCATACATTATTTATTTATACGACAAATTATTAGATATTATCAACTTTGATTCTATTTTAATTGGGTCAATGCAATGAACTATAAAAAAAATGGACACAATGAAGTTATTATAAATCAAATACTAATTGGATGTTTCACTATTGAACACTAAATGTGGTGTATAGAAAATTAAAAATTCATATTGTACTAAAAATGAAATTAATAAACATAAATGATTTCTATTGTATAAATTAAATATAAATATATTTATTATTGGCAGATAATGGTTTATATCAATCACACAATTAGACAATTATATACAGTTTTGAAATGTTTGTTGTGTATGTTATTTAATGTATGCTGGAATGCCACTTGAAAATTTTATGTGGAATACATAAAAATTGGTAAATTAATTAATTTTGAATAATTATTTTATTTCTGGAAACATTCATCTTAACCTTAGGAGATATATATGGCATACGAACAACACTCAAATCCATTCACGTCATAGTCGACACATATTGAATTAATTATCGACAATGAATTCACATCATGAATTTTATTTTTATTCAATAAAGTGAGTGACAAATATTTCGGCATTTTAATTGGTCTATGATATATGGTGATCTATTTCAAAGATATTACTCAACCCATCTTCCATCCTCCATACGGTGTCGCCGCCAAATCGAATCTTACTGTAACGTGAATTTTAATCTGAAGTTGGCACTTTTAAATAGTACACATAGTATTGTTTGAATAATAAATATACAAAATCTGTAATCAGAAAATACTTAGAGAAAAAATCCCAAATAACGTAAGATTAGAGAATGGATTTTGTTTTTGTTATAAAAATCCATTTACTAACACAATTTATAACACAGTCGTCATTTTATTTAAAATGAAAGTAAATTGTTTTATCATATATGAACCTATGTGTAATATACACATACATTATGATTGATGAAAGTCATGCAATATAAATTAATTAAATGAAAAATCACATTCGCCAATGTATTATTAAATATATTTATCGAATTCAAGTAATATATTCAACCAAAACTATATTATTTTTGGCAAGAATTCATTTGGAAAATTGACGAATATTCCCTTAATTGAATTATACAGTTTAGATAAAATCACAATTTTATAGACACTATCTTAAAATAAACATGAATAATATAAAGATAGTAAGAATATTGATTTAATCAATGATAGTGCATTTGGATATTATTTTAAGTATAATTTGAAGTAAATCTTATGATTTGTTTTCCTATATAAAATCTTACCTGCTACCAGAAGAAAATATCTACCGAAAAAAAATAAATTTGGTAGCATATGCGAGTTTTCTTTGAATGCCTTTTTCTTCACATAAATGTTGTCGTATATATCTCTCTTTCAATATGTATTATGTTAATTCTTTTAATATTTTCACCTTTACCTTCACCTTTCTACCTTTTCGCCTCAACGGCGCATAGAGTGGCATTACAATATAAATTTCATAATACACAGATAACATCATAAAAATATACTGTGATCATGTTTCCGGTTTGTACAGCGAGAAAGTAAATATAGGTTGAGCCTTAAGCTGTTATTTGGTCAGTATACCCACCACATAAAAGAAAAAAAAAAGGCGTCAGACGAAAAATAGTTAACTTGAAATAAATAATAACTTACTCAGTATAAACTAAAAGTAAAGATATAATAACCTTTCGATATCTAATGTCTAACAATAGGTCTATCCGAAATCAATTGAACAACTGTGCAGTTAAACTGATTATTTCGGACAGTAATAATTAATTTAACACTTTTTTTTAACAAATGTCAAAACGATACGGTGTATGCAAAATTGTATACAGTTATGTAATTCAGTTTGGATGGCAGTGCAGTTGTTATCAACATCATTGCTTAGTTAAACTGTACAGTTTGTGACGGATTGCATATTTCTGACAGGCCTAATATTAGCAAGAATTTATATTTTGATGTATTTTTAGTTCTCTATTAGGTTTATTATATTCTTAAGAGTGTCATGTGTCATTTATCATATGTTTATTGTGATCTTTGGTGTAATTACTAATTTTTTATTTATTAATTTAATCCTTCAATTTTTATATTCTCTACGTACTCGTATAATTATATAAATGTTATGGTCGTTTTTAAAATCATAAATATGAGATTAAAAAAAAATCGTATCTGTCGCCAAGTATATCTAAAAATAATACTTCAATTTTAAAATATTCTTTTGTAATGTTTACGTCAATAATGCCCGAAATTTAAATTGAAATTTTTCTTAAATTGTTTTATCTATTTAAGTTTTGCTATAAGGTAAGTTGCCACCGGGAAGATATTTGCCGGTATTTTATTCTATAATTACTTTAAATATTAAGTATTTACTTGTACATTATCGTATCTATACAGAAACTTAATTTAAAGATTATTTAAAGATATTATTATTTTTTATATATAAAATTACTGCTTAATAAATCAATAACCAAAAATCACCAAATTGTGATTTTTCTCTCCATAAATATCAGTAATAAATAATCATGAATCATGTGATATTATCAGAAATATGTGGCATTTTAGTATAGAACTGAAAACTCCAATGTTTATTTGGACGTTCATCATCAAAGTGTAACCATATTCTGGATGTGAAAAAATAGGCTCAACGTATTTTCATTAGAAAGTGAATGCAATTTCAGCTACATGATTCATTCTAATTTAATTTTGTTTTTCACAAGTCTGGAATATAATAATTTAGTATACGAATATGAAGTTTAATAATATTCTTAAATTCAATATGTAAAAAATGGTTAAAAAAATATTTGCTTTTTTAATTAACGTTTAATAAAAAATATGACTACAAGTATATAGAATTGCATTTAAGATATATATATATATATATATATATATATATATATGTGTGTATATA
>JANSTX010029544.1:0-14449 GCA_027564355.1 Penthetria funebris | reverse complement strand
AGAAATAGATTGAGAAGTAGGAGGGCCGACCCTGAATAAGGAAAAAGGCAAGGAAGAAGAAGAAGAAGAAGAAGATAAAGTAAGAGGCTCAAATATTTATATTTTTTAGAATACTTCAAATTGTATGTAATACATACGCCAGTGATGTATTTATCACACCCGCAAACAAATAATAAATAGTTATTTTTTTTTCCTTGTATTTGCATTTTGTTCAATTGGAAGCGATCGTCAGACAAATGTGTGCCAATTTATTTCACAGAACAGAGTGGCAAGGATGACAATTGACAATTGAAATGTAACAATTCCATTAGTAGTAATAATTTGACATTTTTAGTAGTTTGTTTTGAGTCACCATAATTTCATTCTTTCATTTATTGTGTCGATATCGGTATGGTTATTCTATCACAATATTATTTGGCAATTACGCGTATGTATTTTAAAATTATACAAAAAATAAAAAAACAATCTTGACATAATCGAAAATAATTGCGAATATTTATTTTAAATCCATTAAGTTACGAGTAGGATTCTATTGATAAATTGTTCGGCAAAGATGAAATCTAATTTAATTTTACCATATGATTGATCTTTAAAATAAATATTAGTCCGAAAATAAATCAGAACTAATATAGCTACATTTGATCCATTAACAGATCAGTACCATGGCCGAAAAATTACTAACCAAAATAATAAAAAATTTAAATAGTTACATAATATTCAAAAATATAGTATAATGTATGAATGTATTATTATTTAAATACTACGCATTTTTTAAAAATATAGGTAGCCGTAATATTTGTTTATTAAAAAAATTTAGTATTATTAACATTATTATTAGTGAGTATGTAAATAAATAATTAACATTTTTTAACCATGAACTGAATGACAAATATTTTTAAAATACATTTATTTAATTTTAAAACGAATATTTTGGTATCGAAAAATGTACCAAGTAAATTTTTCTTATTTATAAATGAAGGAAGAAAGTCTGATCATATATAAAAATTGACTATTTCATTATCAAATTACAAACAATTTTTCATTAATAAAGATGGAAATAGGTAGTATAAACATGTAATCATTCAAACATAACATTTAAAATTTAATAGCATAATGTAAAAGGTACATAATACCAGTTTTTTTTTAATGCATTCGAAGCACATACTTTTTTAAAAAAAAAAAAAGAAAAAAAAAAGCCATACAATTAATAACCTAAAAGATGAACTATAATAAAATATTAAAAATTTTTTACTTTCACTTTAACTTGATCTTCAACATTTAAGTTGTAAAAAACTAATAAACAAATAGTTTTATAGTAATAACAAATAACTTCATGTCTTGAATTTATTCATCACTGATAATTGTAATTACATTGAGTTATGTGATGTGAATGTTACCAAACAAATAGGAGTAATTTTTCCTATCGAATTGGTAGTAACTCTTCAAAATTATCAGAAATCTGGGGCATATCTCTTATACTCAGTATTTTGAAATTTACACCATATGGGTGCATAGTTCGACACAATGATGTTAAATTGCCGTTACAAATATGCCAAGTAACATAAAATGTTAATTTAAACTATTATAAATTTTATAAAATGCAGAATTAATTATAGCAGCCCCAGTTCAACAACTGAATAATGGGTTGTGTGGGTTGTGTAGTTGTGATCAGACGCCATAAATTGACATACATTGTGGTTGACTCAACGAGACCTCAGCGAGTGCATAAAAAAAATTCTATTAAACTTTGTAGGTAATGTTATACAACTATAAATCTCAAATGAACGCGATAAAAAAAAAAAATCGATCAAATAGTCATATATTAAATAGAAATCTATGCAATAAAAGTAATATAAATTTGAAAAATTTAATTAATTTTAATATATGATTGAAATCGTGATTAATTAATACATTTCTAGATTGAAAGTGAAAACATAAATATGTTCACACTTTAATATTCTGTAAATAAAACCGATTTCAAATAGATAAGGCACACATTCCAGAAATAGCAATAAACTATCCAGTAAATGTGACCAATTACACAAAAATAAGGAAAATTCACAGACATTGCAATACAGAATTCACGAAAAACATAGGTTCAATACTAAATTTCTAACCATAGCCAAATATAAACTGTTAGTTGAGATAACTTTTTTACATTTTGAAGTTACAAGAATCTCTTCCATTACATTCCAATTAGTGTTGAATAATTTTTTGTTTTCCATATCGGTACACCGTTTTTGTGTGATTTAACTATTAAAGTTGGAAGCTCTTATTGGTATGCATTACCCATTAAAAATATGATGTGTCTCTAGAAACAGAATAATATTCATTGTTGTAGATAAGATATATTTGCGTATTTGTGGAATTGTTTATATCTTATTATGATTTACTATATCTGTCAGATGATTATCACTAATATACAAAAATAACACTCAGATTTCCGATGAAGTTACATTCAATACTCTGGTTGGTTTTCCCCTCTTTTTCAGAAGTGCTACTTGAAATTGGAAACAAAATAGAGATACCATAAATTAACCAACCCGCATTGGACAAACGTAGTATTTAAACTTTATGCATTACAAATTTTAAACCAATATGGTAAAATTTGTAGTTATATACTGGTGACAAATGAAGTGGCCGAATATCATCGAAGTTACTCAACCAATATTTACTTCCACGCGGTATCACCGATAACACGATCACGGTATATGTCAGTGATGGCGGATGATAAAGGTTAAAAAGATGGTGTTACTGTCGTGTTTGTTGACTGGTTGAAAAAGCAATTCAACAAAAAACTAGGCAGCTAAGGATTTTGGCACTCTATTGCTATAACTGGATAATTAAGATCCTATATTTTTGTTATTTTCAGTTGGCAAATTTTAATTATAGTTTTTTGAGTTTACACTTTGATGTTACATGCATATTTGAAACGGCAAATTGACATCGTAATGCCGTTCAATGTGCCATCCGATGCGTAAAGGTTCAGATGAACATTTATAGTTATATTCTATTGAATGTTTAAATACGTTCTGCAGTAAAAGTATAGATGCTGTAAAATAACAGTATATGTAACATAATAATAATAATTAAATAATTCAGTATAGAGTAGTAATTTTGCAAATATTATCAACAAATGACTTAATATTATATTTAATGCCACAATGAAGAAGATTATACTAGTAGGGGGTGGTAGAGAATAAGACATTTGCTGGATGCTTAGATTTAAAATATAAAATTAACGCCGATTATTCAAATGTGAATTTCATACATGATTGTGTTGGTTATATTTAACATGGGTACAATAACCGCGTTAAAGTTTTAACTGTTGAGACAATTTGTCGTCATTATTTTGGAATTTTTGATTATTGCATTGTAAATTATGAGTCGTACATGATAAATTGATATCGCTTCAACATATCAAAATGAGATTTTTGCAAGCTTCTTATATAATTAATTAATTAATTAGTACAAATGAATTTAATTGCAGTATTCCATAATTCAACATCCGTTATACTTCAATCGAACTTCGTTTTCGACAGTTCAACCATTATTCAAATGTACCATATGTACCAAATTCAATTTCGTAATTTAGTGCATTTGTTTCAAGTGCAATATAAATGTTCAGTAGTTGCAGTTGCAGATGCCAGCACACAGATGCCTATAAGTTGCTGGAGTTATAAGTTATTTAATATAATTAGGTGTTACATTAAATAAAATATTTACCAAATAACCGTTTAAAACATAATTATATTTTAGTTTTTAACTAAAAACACATTTTTAAACAATTTTAAATAAAAGAAACATTAGTAATTAATTTTTCTATTCTACAATCGGCACGAAAATCATATAATAAAATGATCATACCGTATAATTCAGTAGATATTAATTAAATAATTATATTATTGATAAACATCTCATGTAGAATTCTCTGATTCTTATGTTTAATTATATGCGATCGATTAAAGTGACATTATTTGCAATTAATGTAAACAAAAAAACAAAAAGAAAAACAAAAAAAAAACACTTCTAGAAAACAATATTGTAACATACCTTGATTTGATGGTTGATCTTCCTTCAATTCTGCAACTTCTGATATAATATGTTCAGTTAACTTTATCTGTTGTTCATGTTGTTTTAATGCATTTGCAATTATTAATGTTGCTGCTTTATCAGTAACACCATGTTGAACTCGTTTATTTTTTAAGTGATGCGGTGTATCCCTAGATTAGAAAAGGAAATGGGAAAATTTATTGCATATATTATAAAATGTTATTAAATAGCAAAGAAAACGTATGAAAGTCAAGGCAGCAACGATACCTAAAACAACTGATCATAAAAGAATGATTCTACAATGACATATTGATATTAATTGAAGAATCATTTCTCCTTTTACCATAGATATAAAGACAATATATATGATAAAAATGAATCTAAGGATCCACAATAAAAGAAAAGTAAAAATAAAATAGGAAACAATAAGAGTGCAGTTAGCAATTATGTAACTTTCGAGAATTCATTTTTGCATTAATTTTCTCGTTTTTATAGCATACAGTTTTTGGTGTAAACTGAAATTTAGATCTTGTCTGTTCAGATATTTTTACATTTTAAATACGCTAAATATGTGGTAATAAATACCGAAGTAAACAATCTAAAATTTACCTAAAATATATGCATAAACTCCCACATCTTATTCAATTAATCAAACCCTAAAGTTATTTTGAAATAATTTATTATAAACTATAGGTAATCTCAACAAACATTTAAAATCAAAATCATCTCAGATAATATATTGTCTTTAGACCATCTCATATATCACTTACCGTCTATGTAATTTTAATGGTTCTCTTTTATCAATATCTTCATTATCGTTAATTAATCGTTCGTCATCTGATTGATTTTCAACAATAAAACCAACTTTTCGTTCATTTAAATCCTATAATTAATCACAAAAGAAAAAAAAAATAAAATAAAATTACATAATTATTCCCATTGTATAAATAAAAAATTTAATTTAAATTACATTTAATTCATCTTCTTCTTCATCTTTAATTATCATATTTTCATCTTTATTTATCACCATTGGGTGCTCTTCATTCCATCCACTTGTTGATTGTTGTATGTTTGATGATGACGGCAATACTCCCACAACCTGTGCAATAGTTTGATGTGTACTACTTGTAAGCGATGGAATTGGTGATGGTGGTGGTAATGGTGATGGGGGTGGTTGTGGAATTTGTGGTTGTTGCATATTCGTATCATACACAATAGATGGCTGTTGATGTATAGAATCGCTAATACTTTCGGTTTGTGTATCAGCAATATTTTCCATTGTTGTAGAACCTATTACAGTTTTTGCAGACGATGGTTTCGATGATGACTGAAATAAAAAAAATGGAAAATTTAAAATTTATAATGAAAATGTCTATGCTATATATGAAAATTAAAAGCTTTTCAATTTTCTATGTTTTTTTCAATGGTAAACAATAATAGAAAATACATTTTTTTTTAACTAACCTCTTCCGAGAGCGTATCTAAATTCTGACTTTCATCTTGTTTACTCTTTTCCTTTGCAAATAATTTATGTGCTTTTAGTTTCAATTCCTTGGGATGAGGTGTATTTTGCCGTACAAATGGTGTCTATATAGAAATTATATACACATAAAGTAAGGAAATTGAATGTTAACAATTAAACTTATATAATGTAACAAAAAAATTTAGTCAAATTAGTTACATACATCTTTATCTGTACCGGAATCTTCTGAGAATTTTACGGAATGTGTTCGTGATGCCTCTCGTTCTTCCCAACCTTCTGAATCAGTATCATCTTCACGATTAGCTTTTTAAAGGAATAAAAATAAATAAATAATGAAGTAAAAGATTAATAAATTATTTTGGTAAAATTACAAATCATGCATAAATTATTTAATATTTTATTTTTTATTTTTTTTTGCAATAGCAAGAATATTAATAATTAAGGAGGAAAACATCCCTTTGTCAGAGTTGAGGAGGGTATATGAAATTCGATGAATAATATCACCTTTCCTCATTGTATATATCAGAAAATTTTCACAACTTTATAGACAATTGTCAACAACACTTAAGAATTTTGATAACAGACACATAATGGTCAATAGAATAAGATTTTGACGATATTATTATGTTCTACATAATGAATAAATTAATTAAAAATCAATATAGAATTCATTATAGCAATTTATTTGATATAGTAATTATGGAAATAATTTGATTAGCCTATAAAATATTCTTTTGGATTATTAAATGTGGTAAAATATGGAATTTTACATTTTACATATACAAAAATCATAGTAACTTAATAATATAATATTTTGAATTTATTGGTTAAAATTTATCATAGATTTGCGAATAATTTAAATTAGTCTCTTAATTATCATTCTGATAGACAACGATTAAAAACAATAGATATTACAATTAAATATTGCAGTATTGCACTCTTGTGGCGTAAAAGTTGAGGATGATGTAAAAAGGAGTTGGACAGCGGTGTGTTTTGACCTCACTGAAATGAGATGACGTGACGAATGGAGTGGCGATCTATATTATCAATGATACCAGTGACACGATCACGATATATGTCAGTAATAGCGTATGATCGAGATTAAAAAGACATCTCACAAACTATATATATAAATTAACAATACTTGTTTATTTTTCATAATCATAATGATCTGTATAGAGTAGAAAATTTGAGTGTATTACGAGTACGATAAACAAACAAAAGAAATAGCTAAAATATGATAAGAACTGAGGTGACTAAATGCATAAACAACGCATTAATCTTATCCCTTAAGAGTATATAATTAAATTATACATATTCGACTAGAAATGTATGTACATATAGCGAATTAGCTGATATAGTGATAAATTAGTGCATTCTTAGAAAAAAATAAAAAAATTTACATGTTAAAACTGTGTGGCACTGGCTAATGTAGGTGCCGCAGCTTTGTTAGGAAATAATAGTTAAGAAAACAAATAACTCCTGAATATTTTAAAAATAAAACACAATATATGTCGATATGTGCTTAGTCTCAATACACCGCCAATTTAAAAGTTTAAAGTTATGTGAAAAAATCAAAAGAAAAATCAAAACAATATAAAAGATGAATATCGACTAAGGTATATAGTTCTAGTATCTGAAACCAAAAATATTTTCAATTGCAATTCTAAATATTATGAAACTAAATAACCTGTGAATAAAATAATTAAAGCTTTTAATTCTTATAAAACTACAATATATTTTGTTTAAAATAGCCTAAAGTGCAACAAGTTGTACAGTTCCGTGTCTATATAGTAGTTCCAACGGTACATCTGATAGAAACTTTATTAATCTTTCAAAATTAATTTAGAAGTTAATTTTGTATACATTTTCGAAGATAAATTTCTAGACAAAATGAATTTATGGCAAAAGTTATTCGCCTATATATTAATTTAATCACAATGTTAGCGTAATAGAAATTGTTGTTTTTTAATTATGTCATTAATTATAGTTCTAGACCAGAATAATATAGTAAAATATTTATTAAAATTAGATTTTGTATGGCAAACGATTAGAAGAGAATATTTTGTATTAATTATTTCAATAGGGCACATAGAGCGGCATTACGATGTTAATTTGCCGTTTCAAATATGCATATAACATCAGATGTAATTGCACATAAGTATAATTATTGAAATTTGCCAACTGGAAAATATAGGTTCAATCATAATTATATCCAGTTATTATGAATATTTCAATAGAGTGGTGCATAAATCCACTGGTACCTAGATTGTTGTTGAATTATTTTATCAACAAGTGGACAAACCATTTACATCAATTTTTTATCCTCGATCAAACGCCATTACTTACATATACCGTGATCGAATTACGGATCCATTCATCACTGCAGTTAAGTTACTATTTAAGAATTGCTTTCATCATCATCATCATCAATATCATCATTTGTTCACTATACAGTGCAAGCTGATAAGAATGTTGATTTTTCGCTAGCATATTTGATTATTACAACCGCATTACAATTTAGAATTTAAAGAATCTCTAAATAGTGAATTTACTATTATTATTATTGAATAAATTTCAATAAAAATTGAAATGTGAACTCTAAATATTATAAATAAATGATCGAGAAAGGTGCACTAATGTTTTACTATGCCAAATTAAGTCAGTAGATCCGATTGAGACAAGTGCCACGCAATATACAGAGTAAACCGTTCGTTTCTCTATCAATTAAATAGACGAAAAGAATATGGAATATGGAATATTGTCCAATTCATAATTAGAATTTGATGACACAGACTTTCGCTTTGTATCAATAATTATATTATGAATCTTTCCCAAAAAGTGTCTAATAACTCTAACACCGAGCTATTATACTAAATAGTAATAATATTTAAAACTACACAAATGTAGCAATGAATATTTTGATTGCCACTATTTTAGATTGATATTAACTCTAGATTCTATTAAACTAGAATTAATTTCACATGGATAAATCATCTCAGTACAATAATTCTCATCTGAGACATAGTTTCTAGTTTCAGAAAAAAAAAAAATTGATATAATTTCTGTGTATATAAGTTACATATTTTTGTGAAATAACTAATACATATAAATAGTAAATAAAGTGAGTTCATTAAATATATTTTATATAAAAGGATTTTAGCTAGTGAATTATTTAGCTTGAAAAAAAGGCAAAACATATGTAACCCTTTTCTTTAAAAAAAAAAACAAAAAGGATTACCATTTTAAATGAATCATAATAAAATGTGTAACTAAGATGTCTAAAATGTATATGTAAAATTAAATGTATTATGTAATAGAAATTAGTTACATATTCAAGCATTAAAATTTATTTTAAATTATAATAGCAATTAGTAAATACCATATTCAAATAGATTAGCAATATTTTAAAGCAAATAAATTACGATTATTCTATTACGAGCATTGACGTATAATAGTATCAATATCTTTTTTAAAAAAAATATTGTTTTTTAATTTATAAGATTCAAGATCATTCATTAGTAAGTATAATATGCGTATATTTTATTATTTCTATAGTTAGTAATTATATGTAAAATATTCTAGCAATTATAAAACTATTTATTATATAAATTCAAACATTCGTTTATATATACAACTAGAATTATTTCAAACCTTGCAGTGATAATAGATCCATGGAACTGAATTTCTGATTTGATCGATAAAGTCTGCCAGGTACTTGTACTTAAAAATTAAATTTTTAATAAAATAATATTATTAAAGGATTGAGTTTTAAAAAAACAAAAACAAACTTTATAGTTAATAAGAGATTTTACTAGGAACACTGACTTAATGTTAAAATACCAAAAAAACGATTAAAACTTAATTGTAGACAATTTCTCGTACGGAAAATAATACCTTGTCGAATACCTCATGTACTTAAGTCAATATATCATTTATAATTTAACTTTTCTTTTGTGTTTTTAATATAATGATAAATTAAATCTTTAAAATCTTTAAAAACATCTTACCAACCAGTATGAACTAGTGTAACTGTTTTACATTTTAGACCATATATTTGCGTAAGTAGCTTTTAAAAACAATCACATTATTTTTTAACATATAAATAGAGTCCAAAAGAATTGAAACCAAATTCTTATCGGAAATGTGACACCAAAAAAAAAATATCATTTCGAAATTGGACATTTAGTTGACAACGCCTATACACATTTCGATGTGAAACCGAGAGAGAAGTGTGACTACTTCGCTACAAAATCTGAAGAGTCTGGTGATCAGATATTTTGAAAAATACGTTCAAATTTCCAATCATTCAATTACATATTTATGATATTTATCCTGAATTAAGGTCTTGAATTTCATTTCGTTTTATTTTATTGTATTGTTGTATTAATTGATTAAAAAGTATGTTTTTGAAACTATACTTAGTTAAATTCACACCGCATTTTGATGACATTGGAATTTTGCGTAGTCACATCAAGATTTTCGAAAATATTAATTTTTCAAAATATACCCAAATAGTAGTTTTTTCTCTAGACACATCTCAAAAACAATTTTTTTCAGAAAGAATTTTGTTTCAGGGGTATCAAGAGCCATATAATATAATACGTTGGATTGAAATACTTTCTCCCACATATTTGTAACTTCTGCAGCCACGCCTAATATTGGTAAAATCTACATGTTATTGTTAATAATTGATAAAATTCATTATTATCAGCATTATTAAGTACCCTGATTACAAAATATACATTAATAGATATTATTGTTGTTGAAAAAAATAATATCTTAAATACTCTTATACTTTTGATAAGATCATAAAATCGTAAATAAACTTTTAGCAAATAAAAAGCCAATTAATTGCATTATTAATTAATGGTAAAAAGAATAAAAAAAAAAGCAATAAACTAAAAGAAAATTAGGTGTGGCAGAGGTGTCGGCAAAAGCTTAATTATATTAAAAAAAAAAAAAAATAAGAAAAACAATGAAAAAGACAATTATTTCATTAAACTAATTGATGAAAATAGTATTGAAATTAATTTTCTTTTAAATTTCCACCAATTTAAAATAGGGTGAGTGAAAAAAAAAAAATTACCTGGACTAATTGGTTGATATTCCAGTTGTGGTAATAAAAAGCATGTGAGAACCTATAAAAAAAAAAAGATGAATATGTACATATATATTTATATATAATTAATTAGAAACAAAAATTCAAATTAAATTAGAAAACATTAGCAAAGACGCACGATTTTAAAAGTGTGCAATAAATTGTAATACACAAATTTATCATAATTTGAAGTAAATATCAGTGTAAAATTACAATATAATGATTTTAATAAAACGTCAGTAATACCAAAAATTCTTGCAGATTTTAATTTAGTTTTTCAAGCACATATTCGTATATTTAAAATCAAACAATTTATCTGTGTATTAAATCAATAAAATTGATTAGAAATATGAAACAAATATTGTAAATTCCATAATTTATTGAACATTTAAAAAAATACAGTGCATTATTACTAATGTCTGCACCATTACTATTCTCAATTATATTAGTTTAATTACCTGTTCTCCGGTACTTTCGTCAATATCAGGCTGAAACATCAACAATGGTTGTGCTTGATTCTCAGACAACCATACTGCTTTCAATTGTAAATTCACCAATGAATACGGCAAATATTGTAATTGATTTCCAGACACATCAAGAACATGTAAAATACTACAATTACCCAGTTCTGCCGGTAATTTCTTCAGTTTATTATCTCGCAAACTGAGAACACCTAATGCCGAACAATTGCCAATTTCAACTGGTAAATATTGTATACTATTTCTATCTACATTTAAATTATTTAATTTTTCCATTCGACCAATGGATGTCGGTAATTTTGTTAAAAAATTCTCTGTTAAAATAAGTTCTTGCATATTTTCACACCTAAAAAAAAAATGGAAGAAGAACAAAAAAAGAAAAAAACAACAACATTAAAATGGAAAAGAGATTCTTAAATTATTCAAAAAAAATTCATGAGAAAAAAATATTAAAGTTATTCATCTGTGAACATTCATTTCAAGAGAAAAGAAAAAATAATTTTTTTTCCTTCCTATGTTATTTACCTAAAGAATCTGATTAGAAATTAATGGGGTACATAACTTAATGATGAGAATATATTGTCATAACGTGTGTCATCGTCTCTTGGCCTGTGAACACAAATTTTTATGTTTGCAGATTTTTAATGGTTGTAAAATAAAATTAGAATCACGAATAGATTATGTATACATTTTTTATATGGTGTTTATATGCGACAAGTGTGAATTATGTAATCATATTCAGCATAATGTTTTAATAATAAGAATCGCAGTATGGAAAATTGCAACGATTATTGCAAATTCATTCAATCATTCAATTATAGAATCGCAACAATGGTTAATGGTCGATTTATTTCTTCAAAAGGCGAGCGATTATTTTACTACCCGTTGCACATTGAAAGCTATTAACATTCTATCATTAGACTTGTTGCAAAAAGATCTATATCTGAATCGACATCGCGTGGAGGTAAATATTGGTTAAAAAGACTGATAGTCAGCCACTCCATAAGTCACCAAATACTATAATTCCAATAAACTTATTCTGAAATTATGTCAATAATAAAGTAAAATGTAAATAAATTAAGTACTACAAATTTTGCTATTGTACGAGTTGCATAAAAATGTAAGTATCGATTTCTTCACTTTATTTCTATGTAGTTCAGAAAATAAAACTATTGTTTATTAAAAGAATATTATTATTTAGATTTACAAAGTTATAAGCCTATTATATTAATATTCATAGACTTAATACCCAATAGTATTGCCCTATATATACAATTATACATAATATATATAAAGACGAATAGCTCATAGGTCCAAGTAAAATTGAAGCATAGTAACTTGGTGTTTGTTACTTACTGAATTAAATGTTAAATTAACACTATGTCAATTGAAGTCGTCTGTCTACCTGTGAGACATAAACATCCTTTGATAATGTTCTTTTTTAACTTTGAATTCCCCATATTTTCTACAAAATTATGGAATCGTACTATGGGTACAGCATAGAACCCTTCTTTTTCCCAATGGTATTTGATATCATAATTATTATATTTAAGCTTGCAATGTAATCTAATCAAAGATGTGTCTTCAATGTCAAATCTCAAATAACTGCTAATTCTAGTTAAATAGATTAATGTTATGGGTTTGCACTAAAAAGTTAGTGCTTAATATTGAAAAACTACATTGAGAAATCTAAAAACAAAAAAAAAAAATCACTAAAAACTTCTATAATGTGTGGTCTCACGATCGCGATAAATTGTGTTATCACATATTTTGTTTATTAAAGTTTAGAAAACGCTTCTAATGCATGAAAATCAAATCTGCAATTTGCGAATCTAAGGAATTATCAAAAAAAAAAAAAAAAAACGCATCAAATCGTCCTTATTCAGTGTAAACATAATTTATAAGTTGCCATAATTTATAAGTTAGTACCGCAGATATGTACTTTAATTCTCACAGATTATAGCATTTATGTTTTGGATTGTTTGCATGGATTGACGTTAGATGTTACATGCACATTTAACATTAAGTGTTACATTTCGAGAAAATGTATTACTGGATAAATTACTCAATTATTATCACATATGTACGCACAATTGTCATATATGAAGCTATCAGTATTTTCTATTTCGACGTTCTACATAGGAAATTTTACATAAATATTTAAAATATACTTTTCAAATTTATTATCAGACAACAAGACTTAATTTTAGCTGTGTGGTATTTTTCATCATGTCATCATTTACATATTATTAATTCGCCTATACTACGAGTATGTTTATATAATCGATTCTCAATATTTACATAGTTTTACAATTTATTTATTTTATATCATGAATATTAGTTTGTTTACATTTGATCGTATATCGACAAAAATGATTTATGACAAAATATTTAATCGATACATTTCTATTTTGACAAAATTTCAAAATAGACCTTAAAAAAATGAGTAAGTCCGATATATGCTCGCACGGATGATATACGTATTAATGAAAATAATTATATAATAGAATGATCAGAGAAGATGCAAAACTAAATCTATCAGAAAAAAACCTTATTAAATTCCATCAGATAGCTTCAGAGTCTAACTCAAAAAAAAACTTATTGACATTGGTAATTCAATTCACTTAAATAGAAATAATCTATAAATTGTTCGTATAATATGCACTTTTGGAAACAAACCCAAAAATATGTTAAAGCACCGTTAATTTAAAAATTGTGATTTAATATTACAAGACAATTAGGTTGTACTAGAGTTTTGAGTATAAAAGACCATTCTCAAAACCTTAGCTTCACAAAAATATGTACATAAATTAAAAGAATAAATAAATATATATATAAATTATTTTTTTTACTTACATTCCAATAGAATCGGTTAATGTTTCTAATCGATTTAAGTCCAATTTAAGTATAGTTAATTTATGTAATTGTGAAATACCATTTGGTAACGTTTCCAATACATTTTGTGATAAATGTAAATCTGTTAAATTTTGAAGACCACTAATTTCTTCAGGAAGTTCCTCCAATCTATATAATAATTAATAAAATAAAGATAATAATTAAATTATGACGTTTCAAAAAGAGCATAGAAATGCATTAGCAAAGAAACACAACAAAACTGCAATAAATTGTTTGAAAAATACACGATATTATCATAGTTTTAAGTAATAATATATAAGGACCTTGCATTGAAAATGTCGATTTAGATCACAGTTGGCGTAACTGGCGTTGTGTGCATCGGAACACACCGCGTCCATACTCTTTTTTTTTGTCTGTCATTACTCTATAAATTTCAGTATATGTCATTTCGTTGAAGTGTAAACAACAAAGTTTTTT
>JANSTX010029543.1:9224-26530 GCA_027564355.1 Penthetria funebris | reverse complement strand
ATCTCGAATGAATGCATTGGATACAGTATTCAGACTGTCCACTTTTTTGCTGATCGAGCAACAGTTTCATACACATTTTCACCTATACCTTTGGTGGTATTTTTCCATCACATAAAACTTCAGGCACTGTTCTTCATCGCACTTTATTCGATGTTGAATATCATTATCGATTTTACCGCTTATTGTGATAAGTGATCCCAAATACATATATATATATAAATTGTTCAGTAACGGAAAGTGAATGACCGTTCAATATGTGTTTAATGAGTTGAGTCAATGGATTACCATTAAACGTAAAATACATGTATAAATGTGGCTGATACTTAGTCCGCTGGCCTGCAATACTGAATTCCACAAATTTATTTTGATTTCAAGTTCACTTATTAAAACTATGTTATTTACAAATAATAAAGTATACATGGAAGAGAATTCTGTATTGTACCCGAAAGATATTGTATAATAGTTTTAAAGATTAATGGGCAATCCTGATATACACTGTAACGTTTACATTAAATGAGTTGGATGATGAGATACATAGTTTAAGAACACTTTGAAATTTTTATCCTTCATATCTAGATAATCTATAAAATTACTTCTCAATATCTATGAATGTCATGTGGAGGTGTTGCCTATGATCTATGTTTCTGAAATATTGTATAGATAGATTAAATAGAGTCTTGTGTCCAAAACTCTTTCCCATATTTTTAAGATGTTTGAAGTAAGTTTGATTCCTCTGTAGTTTGAGCAATTCTGTATATCACTCTTATTTGTTATAAATTGGCATGATATAGCTTTGTCCCCTTGAATTTGGCATGTCACCTCTTTCGCTGAAGATCCATTTATACCTAAAACCACTCAGATATTTCCAAAGATCTGATGTAATGTCATCTGGACCATCTGATTTAGAAATCTACTGATGAGGATATTCTTTGATCAGAAGAAACTGATTGAAGTACTGCTTCTACTTATTATTTATTTCTCTATCACCAATCAAAGCATTTTCACTCTCATTATCGTTTATGAATTTAACATACATGCCAGCAATTTATGATCGTCAGACTCTTCTGGCTTCTTCTGTTTTTCTATTTTATACATTTTTGAACACGTTACTGGAACGAGTGCCAAGTTTTGTCTGATGTTTTCTTTCTCGTAATATGCTTCAGAACCTCGGTATCTCACCATCTTTTCAATATGCAAAGAACCTTTTGACATTCCAAAATATTGTTTTTATTTCTCTTTGCAAACCATTTCGCAGTCATTCCACATAATTTGTGCTGTGAAGCACGCCAGATATTAGTCTTTAAAATATTTCAACTTATTGTATCACATCAATCAATTTGAGATAAATTACTACTATATCTTTGTACAATATTAGGTGTCCCTCATTTTTTTTTTTTTTGCAAAGTGTTTACTATATGGTCAAATTATGTGCCATTGCCAATTGCAAAATTGCATTACCATGCGAATTACCACAATCAGACCATAGCTATCATGATTAACATTAAAATTTGGTTTGTCTTGCCAACATGTGTATTTAGATAATCAGTTCAGTTAATTGAAAAGCCTGTAAAACCGATTGCAAACCTTTCCAAAACACCATCTTGTGAATTCATCGGATATCATTTGTGGAACATATACAGGAATAATATTCATGATATTGTCATGGTCCAAATATTTGGTTTTGAAACCTAACTCAGTACTGCGTCTAGTTAGAAAGCCGATGCTTCCAAGTATGTATATTGAATTGGTTTCTCCCGAAAATCCGATTAGGGGGGTAGTTTACCTATAGAATTTTATTTACCAAAAATGAACTCGTTTCAGATTTCAACCATAATTCTCTTTGATGAAATATATACGGGATTGTTTTTAATTGTAACATTTAATACCAATAAATAGTTGGTATATTTACTTCGAATTCGAATCTAAAGGTATGCCAAAACTATTTGTATATCGGCGCAAGATTTCCTTCTTGAAATCTATACAATGTTATATATAGAATAGGACTGTCACAAACAAACCTTCAATCACAGTTTAATATAGTGAACTGAAATGGACTGAAAATGGTAGCATTGGAATGGCAAATCATTCACTAATATGAAGCTAAAACGTTGTTGTTTTTTCTCAATTAAACTGATTTCTATAATCATGTCTTACTACTTCTCCATATGCACGTTCTTTTTGTTTCTACCATCATATAAAATTAAAATTTTTTCATATTTATTTATTATTTAACGGACAAATCTATACTAATATTAAACAAATACTTGCTAAATTACTATTTAATCATTATTCTACTTATATAAAGACTGTAACATTGAATCTAACGAGCTCAAAACCACACGAGCTTCTAATATTGAATATTTAAATGTAAAAAGTGTTAATTGAATTTGTTTACGAAGTTTTTGTTTTTTAAAAATTAAGAATTTCATTCATTTATGACATCAGTGTTTTTGTTTGTAATAAATAGCTAGTCATAATTAATGGATTGTAATTAATTTTTATTTCTTGGATGCTAATAAGTTATTGACTATTTATTTTAATTAATAAATAACCTATTCATTCGTAACATAATGTAGTATTATAGGATATTTACAACACGCATAATAGTAACAAACGTTGAATTCGCACATCCGTTTATTAGTATTTAGGTCATTTGATATTTATTTAATATTTACATTTGATATTTATTTAATATTTAAAATTGGTAAATGTAATAGGTTGAACTGAATTTAAATTTGTAGTGCTAGAACTTTGGATTATATTGGAGAAGCAATGAAATGTAAAGATGTAAATATATTTTAATGTTCATAACAACATTAGGTCAATTGGTATGATTGTCTGTCGGCTGATGATCTAGATCGTACGGTATTAATATTTTCGTTCACATTCTTCATTGGAATCAGTATTTTCATATCAAGTTCATGGAATCAATTAAAAAGAACCCTAAACCATGATGCATATAATGAGTACAAGTTTGATCCTGCCCCCAGTTCAATCAAAGAGTTAAGTCAAAAATTGTGTCTGTTACGCGTCATGTCAAATGCTTTTGAAAAGAAAAATGTTTGTATTCAAATGAAATTAATATAATTAGAAATCAAATATATTTTTAAAATTCAATATTTTAAGTATCACTGGAATAACATTTTAGTATTGCTTGTTTTTACGGACAAAGGAAAATTACGGTGATTTGTTAACAATTCTTTGGACCTTTTTCAATAATTTATCAGACAACTTGATTTCATTTCATTTAGTATTTTTGGCCAAAATAGACATAAATTTAAATAATTTGATTTTTTTAAAAAATGTAGTGCTGAAGTCATATTGTGTTAATATCAACCACAGCATACAAAAGGTTTATATTACGGTTATGAGTTTATGTTTATAATAAGCGATTTATTAGAAAATTAAAATTGATAAAAGTCATTTATTAAAATTCATGATCGTTTTTCAAGATTAGTTGTTTGATAATTTTTTCAATATTTTCGTTAGTTTCAATTTAATACCAAATCAAAGTGTTTCGTTAATTTTATTCTAAATTAACCATTATTGATTGCTTTGTGTTTGAACCTCGCTTGTCGATTGCTGTCATTATTCAAATTTACTAGTTACTCATTTATCTATATGACTATCATCATTCAAACTTACTGGTTAACCTTTGAATATCATTTATCTATGACTATCATCAATCAGAGTTACTGAGTTAGAGACAAAATACAGGCACAACAAAATCTGTCCATTCGTTTGAGAACATATTTGATGAAACAACTTTAATAGTTTAACATAGCAACATAGTGTCAACTGTCAGCAACGTGATTGTCAATAAGTTGTTAGCCAACATCAGCAACTGTTGACCATATACCATTTTGTGACTAAATCTTTCATCCATTTTGTGACCAAATCTTTCAACAAATGTGAATGCAAAGTAGTCATCGACTTCATTGTCAATTGTTGCTAAGAGTTGGCAAGGTCTTACGTTGACCACCACTTTGTCAACTAGTGTAAACGTACCTTAAGATATTTTTTCTGAGTATTTTACATAATAGAATCTATACATAACTGATTCTTATGACCCTGATGCTAAGAATATATTTTAGGTGTATTTCTGCTGTTGTGTTTAAATATATTATACCATGTTTAAATTTTTCTTTCAAATTACTAACATCTTTCAATAATTTTCTTTAATTTTAGCACGTGTGCTTTTATGTACTTATAATTATAATTGTGACTCATACTCGTGTCAGAATAAAGATCTTTATACGCATTTACAGAAATATTAAATGCATCGTAGCAGTGCATTTATCAGATTATTTTTTTCTTTGCATTCAGTTTTTTTCTTTTGTATAATCATTTTATGTTTAAAAGTAAATTAAATAATCGCAATTAAAAGAGTCAATTAAATTAATTACACGTTTAATATTGTGATTACTTGCATAATAAATATCGAATATATTTTTGTAATAAAACGTATTTTTTTCATATTTGCTAAGTACTCATAGTTTTTGTCAATTATAATGTTCAAAACTGTTTTTTTTTACTATCATATTCAGTGTTCAATCTGTGATACGTCCAAAACTAAACAATTACAACAGAAATGAAGCTCTTACGTACTACCACCGGTCATTCACTCAGATATAGAATCAGAAGTGATGAAAATGAATGTCAAATTCAAGACATAGTAAGATGGACAAAAACCAGAAGGCATTTTGGAATAGACCCAGGTGGAACATGGCCTATACGAATGCCTCCGAAGAGATGGCGAGAATGTTGGACAAACTACTTTGTTAAAAAAAGCACTGGTCTATCACCTGTGTTGAAGAAGAAGAAGAAATTTACATTGATAACGCTGAAATTATCAGGACCGTGCATGACATGATTAATTCAGTTTTGCAACCGGGTATTGGAAAAGAACAGGCAGGTTTAAGACCTAGTAGCACTTGCATAGACCATATCAATACATTACGGATTATTTAGAGCAGTCGATTAAATGGCAAACGTTATTTATTGTATTAATGTTTCACAATTCGGATTTTTGCATCCTGGAAGACTTGTTGACGTTTTTTTTATGTACATTTGTGTGTAAAACAGTTATGTATACTGTCGTCACTATTGTTTCTGCTCGTCTTGGCCTAAGTTATGATCTAGGTATCCAAAAATAACGTGGCGAAGAACCGTCATTAAGGAGGCTAGTACCAGTGGAAGGGGGGGAGATAGAGCGAAGTGAAGGTGCTGACCAGAGATCGTTATACACCATTTTGCTCCCGCGCGAAGTTAAGGTCAAAATGATGTTTATGATGCTTAATAGTTTCGGTGTAGTTTCCTCAAATATTTTGTGACTATAGGTACTATATTTATGAAGTTTAAGTAGATGTTTACTATGAAACGTTTCTTTAAGTGGTGCTCTTTAATGCTTATCAGTTATAGCATATATGAGTAGATTAATTTTTGTATTTTTAAAAAATTATTACTTTTTATTTTTTAATTATTTATTATAAGTGTATTTCATTGTTTATTTACAGGGAAGACATGGAGAAGGTAAATGTTAAATTTCATGACAACTATACTGTTACTTATCAACATAAAAAAATTCTTCAATTTGTTCCAGAATTGAGTGAGGATAAAAATGTAAAAATTATAACACCGAATATACCCCTTCTGGTAAGTACTTGTACTTTTATTTACAACTTTGTAATAATATAATTCATAAATAATACATTTTATTTATTAATTTTTTGTTTTTAATAAAAAAAAAATCCTATCTCTTCATCCTTATATAGACATTGACATCCTTAAGTAATAGTTTAGGATTTTTTGTATCAAAAACTATATCGTTAGTTTTAACAGCTACAAAATATAAACCATTTATTGAATTAAGTGTTGATCAACTTGTATTTGGCTATGATGATGCACTGGTTTCATTAGCCCATAGATTTTATCCGAGAAATCGACGCCCAATGTCAAGGATGGGCTTGCTCATTGGGGTTTGTTTTAATGTTTTGTCTTTTTTTTGTTTGATTACAAGTATTATCGTTTATATATTTTTGCTTTAATACATTAAAATCAAAAATTTAGCGTAATGGTACATTATCAGAATACTCAACAATGAATACAGGACACTTAGGCATGGACAAATTTGGTTACTTAGATAAATTAAATGGTTTAGATCATTTTCCATTTTGGAAGAATTCACCATGTACCAATATTAGCGGTTCAGAAGGATCATTCTTTCCACCAAGAGATTATACAAAATCAAATGTTGTACATGTGTATGATAAGGATTTGTGTCGGCTATTGCCATTTACTTATGAAAAAGACGTTGAAAAAGATGGTATGTTTAAAAATTTAAAAACGAAAATATGTTAACAAAATTATAAGTCCAGAAATTTTTTTTTTTTTATTAATTATGGACGAAAACATTATTTTTTTTACTAAAAGTATAAAAATGCAAATTAATAAAATATAGAATAAAAATTTAGGAATAACAGCTGGATTATATACACTACCAAGTAATGTTTATGGTGATGCTGAAAATAATCCAGATAATGTATGTTATGATACATTAGAATATGCGGCAGTCAAAGGATTACAAAATATAAGTCCGTGTCAATATGGTAATTTAATGATTTAAAACCAACACCCCCACATCCTCCATCCCCCTCTTCTGGACATTTTTTTATCATTAAATCTATTCATATAGGAGCACCGGTGTTTATTTCAAATCCACATTTTTTTGAATGTGATAAGGATTTATTGGAATCTGTTGAAGGATTAAAACCAAATAAATCGATACATCAAACATACTTTAAAATTCAACCCGTAAGTTTTTAATATATTTTTATTATTTTTTTTTAATACAAAAAATGATTATCCATTAATTATTCGTTGTTATAACAAAATAATTTAATATATTATTTTTCAGACAATTGGAGTACCGTTAGAGGGAAAAGTACGAGCTCAATTAAATTTAAAAGTTGAACAATCCAAATATATTTCATCTGTAAAGAATTTTCGTGATTTCGTCTTTCCAATAATGTGGCTGGAAGAGGTAAAAAAAAATATATTTTTTTTTTTCATGTTATTTAACCCATGAATTATTGAACTTGACCTGTTGTTTAGCCTATATAGAAGAAATAAACTATTCTATTTATATTCATTTTTTTCCCCCAATTTATTTAGGGTGTATCAGAACTGACACCATCTATACGTCGATGGATTTATTTGGGAACAGTCATTGCTCCCATTGCCATACCATTTTTTGCGTATACATTTATTGTGGCCGGTACATTAACATTAATTTTTGTATTTGTTCGTACATACAAAAATTTTGTATTCAATTCAGATTCAAGAATTGAATTTTTGGAAATGGGCAGACGTTCAATACGACGTGGCAGTAGTTTTTTAATCCATCAACAACAACGAATTATTGTGCAACGTGATAGTTATATTTTACTAAAAAGTAATAATAACTTAAATGAAGTAGAGTCACCGTCAACGGCAACATAATTTAGTGTTTTTAGTAGCAATTTTAGATGAGGTATATTTCATATTACAAAGTAGATATAAAATATTTCCCCCCCTCCCGTATAAATTGAGAATTTTGTTGAAGATTTTTAATAATTGCATATTTCGATCTAAGAATATTGCGAATAGTACATAGAGTTTTGTCAACATTTTTTTTTTTTTTTTTGTTATTTTTATAAATTGTTTTCATATTTGCCCGTAATTCATACAAATTTTACTGGCAACTTCAATTGAATTATCTGGTGTTTTTATATTTGTCTGGGCGTAGGTGTAGATGAGTTAAACGATTTTATAATTATTTATTTGAATTTTTTATTTAATTAAATTTGTATTTTTTTATAATATAATTAAAAATTATCGTACACAAAAAGGATTAATTGTAGACCGCGTAACACAATAATATAAGAACATTTAATTGTAATAATTGCGTTAGTGACTTACATTTGCAAAAACACGTAAAAGTTATGAACGCTAAACGTATAAATATATCTAAATATTATAGGCAATTGGCAGCATAATCAACTGCATGAAGGTGTCAATTTGGACACTTTATGTAAATGTAATAATTTATTTACTAAAAAACTGTGCTTAAAGGTAGTACGACTAATGATTATGCATAAGATTATTACACTTATTTTTTAGTAGTATTATCGTATTGGAGTAATTTAAAAAAAAGGATATATGTAATGCCTGGTGCCAATTGTCTTGATAGTGTAATAATTTTTTTTTTATCCTTATAAATGCACCACAAAATTTGATTTGAAAACATAAGTTTTTTAATTTATTTATAATAGTAAAAATGTAGAATGTTGTGTCGTACGTCATAATAGTTTTTTTTTTATTATTCACAAATATTCTTAGATCGAACGCAAATGAAAATTATAATATTACAGCACATAGTTGCTAAAACTTAATATTATGCAAATTATTTGATTTAGTCCGTGTTGCATATAGATATGCATAATTGGACATATGGGTTCGGTTCGAAAATAATGTTGATGGACAAAAAGTTGATGTACATAATACACAAAAAAAAAGTGTTTAAATGATAAAACTATATGTAAAAGATTGCTTAATTTCGCACAACATATAAAGAAAGGACTACAACACATGTACATAAATATGTGTGAAAAATGCATTTTTAAATTTGAATCATAAGAAATATTTACATAAAATTTTTAATCACTTTGTACATCCATTTTTTAAAAATTCTATCATCTTCGAAATACATAAACAATGATGACTATCAAATAAATATGTCTAAAATAAGTTTTAAACTATTGCATTAAAATTTGAAGGATGTGATAAATATTTATATTAAAATATTAATTATTCTAAATGTTTAGTATATTTTTTAATTTTTATTTTTTTGCATGAAATTTTTGTTAAAATAATAGACTTTTTAAAAGGAAAATTTTACTGCTATTATATTCCGTCCATTTTAAAAGTAGTATATTGTTTCTAAATTTACCGTTATATTACATATACTATTTGAATCATTTAATTATTTATAGATTGAAAACTTAAAACATAGATAGCAAAATTTTTGAATAAAATAATGTTTTTAATAAAAAATAATATGCAATGACATTTAAAAGGTTTCTATAGCAATTTTATAAATAAGAGATAAAAATTATTTTTAAAAAATATTGTGTGCAATAATAAAGTATCAGTTTAAAAATGCAATGATTATTTTAAAGTTTCAAAAAGTAGTGTTAATAAATTGAATTCAAAATAAGTTAATATTATTATGTGCCTAATATATATGTTTGATGTGAGTTTAAACTATCAACAAATATTAGCATCTAGAGAAAGTATATATGATGGTGACGGATGACAATAATATACATTGAATAAATCATTAATAACATCATAAACAACAATGCACTTGACGGCAATATCGTAGAAGACCATGTATTTTGTGCTAAGTGTATTATACCAGGTTAGATGTATTAATCAATAATATTATTTATAAAATTAAATGCATTTTTGAACGTTGTGTTAAAATGCGTTACATATTTTTTCAATTTTTTTTTATTTTTTATTTTGAACAAAGTTCTTTATATGGCAGGTTAGTTATAAATTTGTAAAGAAAAATTAGTTATCATTAGGTGTTTACGAAAACTCGACTTTTTGTTTGGCTCTTCTGTATGCTTTGAAATCACAAAGTCAATATGAAAGCCGACTTCAAGCGCCCCATGTAATTTACTGGATCGGTTTGCTCAGCGCATTTAAATTAATATTATTATCACATATGATTAATTGCACCATTTTTATGATCCGTAAAGGCCGTTACTGCTTGGACTTTGTCGAATTTAATTTGACAAAATTATATTTATATATTATATAATAAATATAATTATAATATTATTACGAGTATATAATACTAGTATAAAACATATTTTATAAAAAACATTTTTTTTATATACCCGTGTGTTTAATAAGTATTGTACCTAACAACAGACGGAGCCATCAAATAGAAATATCACTGTATTGCCATATAGTATCAACCTTCAGACGATCACATTTATTTTTTTCAATACATTCTGTAAATTAGTTTGTGTTTGACAGGTATAGAGAAAGTAATGAGTTTTTTTTTCATCATGGAAAAATACTGGATTGCAGAATTTAAACGTGATTGTACGAGCACAGGTCGCCCTATTGATGCAACAACTCCCAAAAATTTACGATATGATATTGGAAGACCAGAAAAAGTGTGTGAGCTAGACGAGGCCGTACACTTCTCAACTAAGCAAGTACATAATATTTTGCAAGAAAAATTGGTAGTACGAATTCGTGTGACCGCTTCCATGAAGAATGTTTCAAAGGAATTCTTCTGAATTTTGTATGAAATGTATGAATTGGAATATTAATTACTTCCGTGTCCACCATATTCTCCAGATTTGACCCCGTCTATTATTTATTCGGAAACCTCAAACGATGGCTGTCTCTGGTATTGCATTTTACGTCAAATGAACAAGTTGAATTTAAAACTGATGGATATTTAGGACGTCTTGACAATCCATATTATTTGGAAGGTGTGAAAGAGTTGAAAGGTGGTTGGAATCGGTGTATCGAGCTAAAAGGAGATTATATTGAAGGATAAAATTGATTTTTCCCAAAATAATTGTATTTTCATTAAGTTCCTTAACTTATCAAACACACCCATCTATGTTTGTTATAAAATATGTTATTCGTATTCTTATTTATTTATGCAACATTTATATTATTTGAATTGGAAAATTTTAAAATTTTTGAATTGAAACTATCGCATCTTTGATTAATTTGTGTATAGGTTAGTTTTACATTTGGTTCAAATTTCTGGTGAAATTATAATTTTAAAAAAATGATGTTATGCATTGAATCAAATTTTTAGCAAAGTCGTTGCTAAGTACGGAGGCCAAGCAAAAATCACAAAGTCGAGTTTTCATAAACACTCACAATAAAAAGCTTACAATCGTAATAAAAATTGTCACAAGTTGTGCACCCCTACCGCAGGAAAAGTATTTAATTTTCGCTTAAGTTCGTGTTATTCTTATGAAAAATATAAATTCAAATGCAATAATAAAAGAACGCGCGTTAAATTCATGTAGCAATAAATTTGTTTTGGAACAAAAAACAAATTTTAATTAAATTAAATAGTTTTTCCACACATGTTTTCCAGCTGTCAATAATTTTGACACAATTTTTTTTCTAAAATTTAGTAATGTTACAAATATGTAATACGAAAATTTGTGATTCTAATATGGGACAACAAAACTTGCACAATCAATTCTTGTAATTGCAATATTGGCAATATTGGATCAGAAAACAATTGAACAACTGCAGTTTAACTGCGCAATTTAATTGTACATTAAACTGTGCACTTTCAAATGTCATAACTCAATTGCATATATAACTATACAATTGCACAATTCATTTTGGACACAGTGCAGCTGTCGCCAACTGCATTGCGTAGTTAAACTGTACAGTTTGTGGCGAATTGCTCATTTCGGACAGACCTTATGTATAACATATTTGTCATTTTAAACATTCTTTGTTGCGATGCAATTCGTTCATGATCATGAAAATATTCAGTTTTTTTTATGAGTTGTGTGTGACTATAACTAATAAAACTACCAAAATTCTGTCTCTAATTCTTGAAAACAAATATGAACTTCAGAATATCTCTAGCTGTGGATGATTTATACACAAACTTTTCCATCAAATAACAAAGCAATATAAGAGAAGTTTAAATTTTTTTATCATAAAATTTCATGATATTGCACTATATGATACTTTGATGATGTTATATTAGCGTCAGGAATTGCGTTCGTACCGGTTGTCTTATCCATGACACCATATGTCTTGTTGTGTTTTTTGTGAGGCATTATTTAATTAATTATTTATAGAATTTAAAAATCGTATTAAGTAAAAAAATTACAACATAAAGTTGCTCAATTAATTTTAAGTTAATTATTTGCATTTTGTAAACAATGTTTGATTTTTGTCCGTTTTTTTTTTTTTTTTTTTTTTTTTTTGTGTTAATTTTCTTTGATTTAAATTTGTTTAATTTTTTTTTAAAGAACTATTATAGTAGCAATAACATGTCTGGTAAGGTTACTTTGATTGACGTATTCTAAAAGTTGATTTTAAAAAGAAATTGAAAGTTATTAAAACACTAATTCGTATTCTTAACTTGTATATTAATAAATAATTGGGAACACCAAATGAATATGAGTATTATTTCCCTCATTTAATTTTCCCAATATAGTTCTGAATAATTTTACCATGGAATTTTCTTCATTTTTTGTATCATCTTTGGCAAATGTCTATGATGAACAATAACCGTAAATTATTCTTTAAAATGTTACCTTCAATTATTCAATTTATTACAATTCCAATTTACAAACCGCATACCATCAATTAATGGTTATTTCTGCTTTTTAGAATCACAACGAACAACTGCACATATATTGTTCTTTTAAAAATAATTAAAAAATATATTAAATAATTTTAAAGTTATTAATGTTTCGCTAAAAGATATGGAAACAAAAAATTGAATGTCACAAAAATTAAATTTTTAAAATGATAATTTACTTTACCTCTGGGGCCGTATATTAGACAGTAAAACTTAGTTAACGAAGTCGTGATAACTGTCTTTAGTTACCGCAGTTTAACTGTCTAATGTAAACCACGGGTGAATATATAAATTAAATGTAAATTCTTACTAAATATAGCTTTAAAAATAAGTCATTTGTAATTTTAAATTATTTTAACTATTATATAATTATTACTATTATTAATATTAGTATATTATTAGCAAGGCAATTAAAATAAAATAATATTAAATATATTGAAAAATATAAAATGCATGAATAAATTTTAAATTGTACGTTACTTTCTTTATTTTATTAACATACATTTCTTTATTAATATTTAGAATATTTTAAAAAAAAACTTTGTAAATTTATAGAAATGAATGAATTGGAATTTATTAGATGTTAGGTGTATTCAATAGATCTAATATTTCAATACTCTTCCTGACAGAAATAAAATAAAATACCTCCAGATAGTCTGTAATAAAATTATAAATTTACCCTAATGTGGAAATCAACAATTAACTTCGTCAGTAGTATCACATTAAAAAATTAATACGAATACGGTCTTTAAATGGTAGACTTGATGCCTTTTTGTAAAAAAATTATGGCAAAATGGGAAGAAAATGTGGGCATGAAGCAGGTCGAGAAAGAAAGGCAGAAAGATGGATAAGAAAGAGACGACGGAGTAATAGAAGAAGAAGACGGAGGGAAAAGAAGAAAGACGGAAAGGAGGAAAAGCAGACGACGAAGACGAAGACAAAAGAGAAAAAGCAGATAAATAATGATAGGAAACAGATGCAAAAGGAGAAGAGACTCAAAAATTGGACCTGAATAGAGATGACATAATATTGCCAACAATTAAATGCTAAAGTTTGTAATGAAGAGGTGGGACAGTATGCAGGCAATTTGGCAAGTCGATTAGTATGTGACGGCGTTCGACGAAACGCAATACTATCTCAGACGTAATTAGACTAGTCGGTGAAAATGTTTTTGGTTTCATTCGTTGTCAAAAAAAAAGAGGAATGGATTAGTTATAATACTTGGAAGTTGGAATCCAAGAATGAGGTGGAGAAACATCAAGAATGCGATGAACCATCTGAATCTACAGTCTGGCCGATAAACTAACCGGATAATGCTTTAGAACTGAACATCAATTTCAATCTAGGGACGGTTTGCTGAGATTCAGCAAATAGGAAAAGTGAATAGTTTTGAAATTCAAGAAGTCCGGTTGACCGAAGACTGGCTACAAGACGATTCAGAGATTTTGCTATTAATCAAATCTACATTAAAACAATGCTGATAGTGGACATGGATGACATTGCATCAAAATATTGTCTGATGATATTTCACCCCCTATGGAAAGTGATGTTAATTGCTAAATTGCCGAAAAAGTTCAACTTAAGTAGGTGCGACAACTGCGACGAAGTTATAATATTTGGAAAGTTATTTGTGACCATTGATGGTGGTGCTTTGAAACAGATGTAAAGTTTCATATACAAAAGCCTCAGCAAATGTATGATATGCTGAATGGAGTCTGGAGATAAATTTCAAAAAAATCTAAATATACGCATTTTACAATATCAAACAGACTGGCAGATTTGATGGCGTTGAATAAAATTGTCAACCGAGGAAAGTGAAATTTAATTGGTCATATATACTGAGGCTACCGGTCGATGATATTGCAAAATACGCAATTGACCAACATCCGCTAGATATTAGAAGTCGTCCAAAAATAACGTAGCGAAGAACCGCCATTATGAGGGTTAGTACCAGTGGAAGAAAATAGATTGTGGACGATGATGATGAATTGAATTGGATTGTCTTACTAAATAATTTAAATATTACTGATGACGAAAGGTATTTACAGACCCAGTGAGAAAAAGTATTCATAATCCAAACTAATGTTATCGCGTATGTAACGTAAAATACATCAGGGAAAAATATTGAATCTGCAGTATAATTGAACTCGAATTACGATCATTAATAATTCCCTCAATGAATGTTTTAACATTTAATAATAGCCTTAATCTATACACTGTTCAGATTTTTGTATAGTATTGATCACAACCAAAGTGAAATATATTTTGTCGAATTTTGATTAAGAAATTGTTACGTACATTGAATTGTAAAAAGTGGAGTGTTTTGACTTTTTAATTTATTTAATACATTTGATCTTTACTTATGTTTATTTTAGGCAGCGTATAATCAAAAGAACATTTTTATTTAAATATACAAAATATCGATATCGATATGTACAACAGTATACAATTTATATATTGTAAAGATCACATACACGCTCTGTAGTTGTTGTTCGTTTTTTCTTCAATTGTGGAAAACACCTTGGGGGCAATTAATTAATTATAATTAACTTATTGGGAAATTAATAATATTAATATGTTAGATTAGATTTCAAAGTAATTGTCGTATAAAATTAATTTCTCAATATTCCTTTGATCATAATATTATTGTAGTATATGTTTAATTTATAGAAAATTTTAACATGTAAAATATGTTGGAAAACAAGGTGTGCATATATAACGAACGAAGAAGCAGAAGGAGTTAATTCTTTCATCTTTTTCGGATCATATCTTTTAAAATAAATTTTGTTTATATGTACACAACAACAACAACACATTGATTGCATTCCTTATTATGGAAATTCATACATAAATCTGTTCAATAAGTTGGAAACATATTACAAAGTATAAACGTGTGTTGTCGTCATTTTCCACTATACTCTTACATGAAATATAAATGTTTTTGAAAGAAGAAAGGGTATGTATTACCAGCATTATTACCAGGACCACCATCACCACCACCATGACTTTACTTTTTGGTATATTATTTTAGTATTATTATTATATCAAAGTATAAATGCTGGAAAATTATACATTTGTTATATAATGTTAATAAACTTCAATAAATACAGCCAATTTATTTCAAATTTCTTAAATAAAACAAAAATATTTGGAAAAAGGCTCACATAAGCACAAATTTTATTATACATACGAGAGTCATATTCTTATATATAATATTGTATATAAATAAATGGAACGCAACTTCAATTTCTGTTTGTGACACATAGTTAAATCAAACCTAAATTCGACATTACTGCTACATTGTATAATCAAATATTACTACTATTTAATATTTTACATAGAGAAATATCAAAGTATTTATATTTCATTCTACCCCTATGCGTATAGCATAGCGTCCCAATAAAAGTTACACTAATCCATAATATATAAATATAATAATAATAATAATTACTTTTATTAAATTAAAATTGTACTTATATATATTAATTTCTTTATTATACATCAATTTGATATGCAATAGTTTATTTATCAGCAAGATAGTCGTCCCTTTGCGACTGTGGTACATGTCATGGTAATTTTTTTTTATGATGGTCAGAACAAAAAACACCATAACTATTTAACATATGTATAATAAATTAAATATCAATTTATTTGCATTATTACATTATTATAAATTTTAGCAATTCCTATTCATTAACATTATTATTCTAGATCCCATAAAAGGTAGGTTAAGTGTAACAGACGTAAATTGGATGGATATTCAGGCAACACAATAACTTAGACTAAATTATGTCTGAAAAGGGAAAAGGTAATAATTTTTTTAAAAATCGATTTATTTGATTATTCTTTTCATCATTGCTATTTGCAAATAAATATAAGTTTAAAATTTTACGACGTACTTTAAACTATAAAATTCACAAACATATTTTATTATTGCTGACTAAATAAATTCAAAATCAAATGAACTAGAATAGTGATACGATTACTACTGAAAATTGCTGAGAAATGCCACTTGTTTGGACAATGGATTATTGTGCTGCCAAATAACATGTTGAAATGTATTTGAAATACTATAGGGATCACCTTAATATAAATGAAATAACTATTTTTATTTTTATAATTAATAAATTGTTTTTTTTTTTTAACTATTAAGTACACATGTATTGTTTAATTTTATGTACCATTTACTAAAATTTCTTTTTTTAATAAGTTTCCTTTATTTTAAATCTTCTTTTCCATGCAACTGAAAAATATCAATTATCAAATTCGCTTTATAATTACTAACAAACAACACCAACTAATTGACATTTTATTGTAGATTTTGTAAATAATGCAAATGGCAGATTTAAAACCATGTTTGTAAGAAATTGTTTAAGAGAAATTGATAATTGATGACATTTTGAGGGTAGGTCTGTAAGAATTAGAAATTCTATGGTAACTGCCGTAAAGAAATGTTGAGGAGCATCTATATCGTTTTCCTTTAAAAATTTCAAGTTTTACAGACCTTGCTTCAAATTCATGACCCTATTGGTGAATTTTTTTAAATTTTCCGCCGTATTACCCAGACCACGCTTGACCGTCATTATAAAAAATTACATTCTAAACTTCTGCTTGCCTGGTAGAAAGAATATCGCACATGTATCAGGAATTCATAACCCAGAAGAGGTGATTTCCTTTTTTATTTCCCGCTATTTTAAAAATTCAAATTTCCCGCCAATTTACCCAAACCACGTTTGTCCGCCATTTTAAAAATTCAAATTTCCCGCCTTTTTAAAAATTAAAATTGCCGCCATTTTAAAATATTACATTCTAAACTTGCTGCTTGCCTGGTAGAAACCCATTTTTCCAGAAAATCGCACATGTATCAGGAATTCATAACCCAGAAGAG